>JABASM010000559.1:0-21306 GCA_019776545.1 Brachystomella parvula
CGGGAAGAGAAAACGAAACCGAAACTTTCGTAGCGCGCCCTGCGCGAAAACGAAACTTTCGTTTTTTCCGGGAAGAGAAAACGAAACCGAAAAACGAAAGTTTCGTCGCGGGATCTGCAAAAACGAAACGGAAACCGAAACTTTCGTTTTTTTCCTGGAAGAGAAAACGAAACCGAAACTTTCGTTTCGCAAAACTTGCGGTTTCAGTTTCGTTTTAACGAAACCGAAACCGAAACTTACGCCGAATTCGCGAAACGAAACTTTCGTCTTGCAACACTGTCCTCCTAACATCGCACCGAAATCTTCCCTGAAAAAAGTCTATAGTCGAAACTTATGGAGGGAAGGGACTGATTTTCATGATTGTTTTTCAGACTGCACTTCAGGAGCTTTCAGCAGCGGAAGACTTTGGAACATTCCGTCGCCTCATGACAAGGAAAAACATTGACCTTCAGCTCCAGTCCTTGGAGTCCCTCGTTTCAAAATATGGAGTCATTACCCCAGCCCTTCGTCACTCCACTTCAGACGAGCAACGACCCCAGCTGGCTGAAGAAGATTTTCTCAACCTCGTCCTTAAATATACACAAGAAGCTGCGAATTTAGATTCAGAAGAAGAAACATCTCGGAAAACGTTTCAAAGTTCTGAGGCGGTGCCTACTCAAGAAAACAGGTGAGCCCCTTCATGGCCTTCAATTTCAGAAAAATAGGCATTAGGTAATGTTGAGATCTCTCAGGAGTCAATTCTTCTTGATTTTTACATTAAGGGCGTTCCAGAAGCAGAGGGAAAATTTTTAGGCGAAGGCTTTCGAACCTTTGAGATAAATATTAATATGTAGAGACCCGAAAACGTCCAGCGTCTCGCTTAGATGTCGAGAATGGGTTTCCTCATCCTCGAACTCTTATTTTTGATGACTTAAAGCAGAAAACGAATAAAAGATTCCTGTTTTATTTCGAGCTTAAAGTCAGAAATTCAAATACTAATTCCTTAAATTTAAGAGTTTTCGAGTAGACGGGTCGGATTTATTGACCGCGTATTCTTGAAAATACGCTATCCGGATGAACAGAAAAAGAATTTCGGCGTTTTCTAAAGATTTCTATAGGGAAGGACCTAGAGGAGCTAGTAGAGGCGCCTACTTTTGAGACCATGGCAGGCAAAAATTTAAAATACGCCGTCTGAAAACAGAAAACTTCTCTCTCAGTTTTTGGCTGCCATATTTTTAAAAATAAGAAGTTCAAGGGTTGAACTCATTTTCGATATCTACTGCGAAATCTGAATATTTTAGGTTAGTAATAGCGGGAGCTATTCATGCACTTCCCTGTGTTAGTCTGTCTGGCCGTCCGTTCCCTCGCGTTTGCGCTCACTTTTCTCAGCAACGGTTCATCAGATTGACTTGAAATTTTGTATGAGAGTTCCTTAGGGTCCCTAGTTGTGCGAGCGGTGAAGTTTTAAAAATTTTCGATTTTTGGGCCATATTATGTTCTTATGGGGCATATGTGCATATGTGTGTATGTCTGTACTCGGTACACCCGGTATACCCCCTTATGCACCCCGTATGACCACATATACACCCTCTTTCACCCCGTATACACCCCGTATGACTCCATATACACCAGGCACACCTACCAAAATTCATAAAAATTACAGAAAATGTCTAAAATTCATAAAAATTACAGAAAATGTCCAAAATTCATAAAAATTACAGAAAATGTCCAAAATTCATACAAATTACAGAAAATGTCCAAAATTCATAAAAAATTATAGAAAATGTCGAAGACTTATAAAAATTACAGAATGTCCGCTCGCGCTATTACGTACACCAGTTTTTGCACTGTTTATTTTGATGTTAATTTATCTCAAAGGGTCCACGTGTAACCTTGGACTAAATGTGTCTCTCCGCTTCTGGAAGATCCTTTGTGAACCTTAGGGGCACCTTCGCGACAAGAACAACTCATGAAAATGTAATCCGTTTTAATGCAGCCAAGGATCAGGGGGTGCCGGTTCATTTGGCGAGAAATGCCAGGCAACCGAGAAAAAAAACACATCTTTCCAAAATTGAAACAGCCTGTGATTGAAGGAACAGTGTGTTAGAATTTTAGTGGCTGCATTTTTATTAATATATACTTGTCATGCTATGCAAAGGTGATGCTGATGGAAAAAAAACATGAGTCAACTCAAGAGTCCCTGCAAACTTATTTAGAGGGGATTCCGTTGGGATTTGTTTGGCATATTGGGGATTTTCACATTAGAAATTTTTGTTTTGAGGATTTTCGCATCGAATTAAAATATACTGGATTTTCAGTCACAAGATGGGGAAATCAGATTCTGGTGGGGTGATCCTCAATGAAGCCGTCGTGATTGAGAGAAGCGATGACACTGAAGCAAGCGTAGAAAAAGGATTTGAGAAACTCAAAGTGGCTACTACTGAAGAAATGGCGGGAAAAAATGGCTCGGTCCTAGGAACTCAAGCCGGACCCTTCCGTGAGGAGGGAGGGAAAGCAGAGGGCGCTGGGAGTAGTTACCAAGTGACTGAGGAGGACATTGCGAGGAGACGTGAGTACATGCGAAACCAGCGTGACAAACTCATAGCTCTCAAGAAAAAGGAGCGGGAGAAGGAAATCGGGGCTGGTGGTGGGGGTTCAAGGCCGAAATCTGCCAAAGCGGCGCAAGTCGCACTTCACAACCCGGAGAAGGTTACAGGAAATGAAAAGTCCTTAGCTGCCCGTCGAGCCCTTGCCAACCGCCTCAAGGCTGAACTCCAACCATAGTAGCACCCTTTCGACCCGCCCTTTTCAAATCCTGCTCTAGGCGTAAGCTTATACAACCGCCCCAACATAACCACCTTAGAACCATCATCTACTAATAAATCCTTCAATTTTCCTGTAAAATAAAAGCTTAAACAAAAATTAAAGTAAAAAATTTTCGAGTGAATTTAATGTGATTTTATTTCCAGCGACCTCAGCCGCCGGTGGGTTGCAATTCGGTAATTTTTTTTTCCAACCCAAAATATAAGACGGATTCCACCATCCTGTTCCTCCTTGCATTTGTCGACTCCTTTTTTCCCTTTCAATTTAATTTTTTGCCAAAAGAAGTTCAAGCCGAATTTATGTACGCTTCTGTGGAAAACTCCCAGCTAATGTGTCAAAAACTGATGCATCGCTTTGCCAGAAGAAACGGGTCTGGAGCTTTTCGGATTTTTTGAAGGTAAGCTCCTGAATGTACCCATTTTTCCAAAAACTGTTTTTGGGTAATTTTTGGCTACTTGTGCTACTCCTGCACCACCCTGTTGTTCCTGATGTGTGTACGTGGATGCTTAAATTCTCTTTTCAAGGAGAATAAAAAATGGGAAATTAGTTATAAATAATTTATTAAAATTTGATCCACTATCCCACTTAAATTACTCATTCCCCATTCAAGCTGTACAAAGTAAATGAATAATAAAAATTCACATAATTTGAGAATTTATGAACATGGGAGGAGGGGGTATCAGATATAAGTTCATTCTCATCCCATTCTTTCCTTTTTTCATGTAAACAAAAGACAGACACTCATCTAAAAATCATCACAAGTCTAGTAGTAAGATTATGAACTAACCTAGGTCCAGTTACAACTCAACAACTCAAAAACTGATTGACAAAAACAAAGGAATTCGGGAGAAATGGTACTTAAAAACCAAATTATTTCAAGAAAAAAAAAAGAACTGGAGGAGGGAGAGGGATTTATTTGAAGATGAGTAAGGGTACGGGGTAGGAATTTCTAAACGTCTCTTCCACAATAATAAAATTTAACTGGGAAAGGGGGATTGAGGAAAAATTAATCATATAGTTGAGTAAAGTGTTGAATTGGAGCTCTTAATTCCAGAAGGAAGAAAATTCCTGTTAGGAGAGTTTAGTACGTTTTGGCGGGGTTTCGTCCGACTCGATCCCATTACCCTCAGATCCAACTCCAATTTCCTCTTCATCCGAGTCTCCGTCGTAGTCTACGAGGCCCACCTAGAAAAACCCAAAAAACGTTACTAACTTATTTCCCGCCCAATCGCAGCCCCCAGTTACTCATCAATCAAAAGTCATGAAGGAAAAAAACCACCAACCTGTGCCACAGGTCCCTGAGTGCAATAGTTTGCAAAGATCTCTTGAAACATTGACTAAAAGGATAGAACAAAAAAACAAAAGATATTTTTCATCAGTTTTTTTTTCCTTTACTCCGGCAGAGATACGAGTCGGAAGAAGAGAGAGAAATTGAAATAGAGGCGACAGAAGAGCAGCAACTAGAGCACTAATCACTTCACTCAACAGGAAACAGCATCAAATCCATCAAATTCACCAACAATCTTTATTTGTCAAATCAAACTTTATTTTCTGGGATTTAAAAATTCTAAACTTTCAAACGTTTTAAACGTTATTCACCCCGCCATCTTTATTCCGAGAACTTTATTTTGAATTTTCCACAACTTCAGGGATTTTTAAAATTTAAAAGCGTCTTTCCTCTTTCCCTCAATATTTACAAAAAAAAAAAAAAAAAAAAATCAAAAAAAAAAAATAAACAAACTAATTGCAGAGTTTGCACTTTGCGAGAGTTATTTAAATGCCAGAATAACCGGCTCTTTTCAGCATTTTTTTTTCTGAAAAAGAGCTCAAATTGGAGAAATTGAAGAGTTAGAATGAGAAAAATTTAAAGCCTTCTTGGAGGGAAATGATGTAGAGGTGATGAAAATTATTCTGAATTTGAGAATTTGAAGCTCGTTTTCCCTGTGGAGTGACTACTAGAAAACGACTAGCAGAGTTAAGGAAATAATTAAAGTGGAAAGAGTATGAACCTTGGAAGGGAGGGCTGACTTCTCATTGTTCGTATTATTGGGATTCACGGCTGGGGTAGTAGAGGAAGGAAGGACGGTGAGAATTGGAATTTAGAGACTGAGATCGATTTGGAAGAGCAGAGACGGTGTTGACGGGTCGAGCTACCGGAGGATCCCCAGATGATTTCTTATCCAATAATTTACCTTTATGGGAAAATCAATAATAATATTATTTCTATTAGCTGAAAAATAAAACTTCGACTCACCAATATTATCCAACTCATCATCTGCTTTCCTATTGATAATATCAGGTGGTGATCTAGTGGCTACTACAGGCTCCCCATCCTCAATCTCATCCTCATCATTGAACCACATCTCCTCATCCTCGTCTAATTGGCGGGGGTCACGGCGGAAGCGATTACTCCGGAGGAGAGCAGGTACCGTCTCAATTGTACTTCTCTCCTTGAATCTCTCCTGATTCTGCTCGTACTTTAGCTTGAGCAACCGGAATGTCTGGACGTAGCTGATTTGATCAAAGAAATCTCCGTAGTTCTCCACGACGTGACTCACAAGAAGCTTTGTGTCATCCTACATATTAACAAAAAAAGGGAATTAGAAATTAGAATATTAAGGAATTTCCCTTCACTCGTACCAGCAAGGAACGATGATACGACAACTATTTCTAAAACTCACTCCGACAGAATGTTTTACAGGTTTTCGAGTTACCCTTAATCTTAATCAGGAATAAAAGAGGAAATTCTAGGGGTTTTGACGGTTCCGTTACTCATAGGGAGATGGATGGACTCAAACTTTTTTTTTCTGGAGTAGAAAAAATGGGACTTACGCTTTTGATGAATTCGAAGAGCTCAATTATGGCAGAGTCGAGTAGGTTATATCTCCCATTGTTTCTTTTAAAGGCCTCAATGACAGGTCCGAAGAGATTCCCCTTCATAATGTACCTATTGTAGAGGTCATCTTTGAGAGCTAGGACTTTCCGTAGGAGACGCAGTGCTCCGAGTGCTAGGAAAGTGTGGGGTGAGCTCATGATTACTAGGACCCTCCTCAACAGATCCTTGTTAATTATGTAACTCTTGATGTGGTAACTACGGAAAATAGAATAAATAAATAAACAGTGCAAACACTGGTCTACATAATAGCGCGAGCCGACATTTCTGTAATTTTTATAAGTTTTGGACATTATCTATCATTTTTATGAATTTTGGACATTTTATGTAAGTTTTCTGAATTTTGTACATTTTCTGTAATTTGTATGAATTTTGGACATTTTCTGTAAGTTTTATCAATTTTAGACATTTTCCGTAATTTTTATGAATTTTGGATATTTTTTGTAATTTTTATGAATTTTGGACATTTTATGTAAGTTTTGTAAATTTTGTACATTTTCTGTAATTTGTATGAATTTTGGACATTTTCTGTAAGTTTTATGAATTTTGGACATTTTATGTATGATTTTTATAATGGCATATGAACATATGCAAACATACACATATACACCATATACACCATTATGGGCTAAAAATCGAAAATTTTTAAAACTTAACCGATCGCTATAAAATTTCATGGTTGAGAACTAGGGACCCTAGAGTACTCTCACACAAAATTTGAAGTCGATCCGACAGACCGTTGCTGAGAAACTGATGCCTGGCCAGACCGACTAACACAGAAAAATGCATGAATAGCTCGCGCTATTAAAAATTGAATTGATCCCGACTCTAACCATCTTGGCCAGAAACACAGAGGAATTCCTACCTGTGATGCTCCACGCAGAAACTAAGGAGTTCGAGGAGAAGCCATAAGAGCTGAGCCGTGGAAACATCTTCCTTTGCTAGTCTCTCCCCAACTGTGTTCGACATTAGTGGTTCTGAAATATAAAAATTGGAAATATAGAATGGAAATTAAATTCTTGGAAATTAGTTCTCTCTTCCTCACCAATGAGTACATGCATGGACTGTTTGTAGAATAAATTGAGGAAATCTGTTTTCTCTGCCTTGTTCAGAGCCGCCATCATATTCTCTGGGTCAATCAGGATACGCAGCACACCACTCAATTGTACCGCTCCACCCATCCCAGGGTCCTTGTCACTGTTCAACTCACGGATGATGACATTGAGAAGGAAACGCTCCTGAACAGGAAAAATAAAACTTAGCACTTGATTTTAAAAAATAAAATAAATGAAGGAAAAAAGAAAGGAATTAAAATATTAGCTACGTGGATACGTCGAACATTCGAGCTCCTATTTCCAAAGTCTTAGTTTTTTATTTTTACTCACGTCTTCAGCTCCGACTGCTTGGTTGATGCAGTACTCTCTGACGACAGTGGGTGAGAACTCTACAACAGCTGTGAGGACGTCAATGGCTGCACTCTTAGCAGTGGGGTCAGATATAGGGAGAGAGTATTCCAAGGAGGTAAGAATCCCTTGTTGCGTCATTGTCTAGGTGAATACAAAATTCAGACCACGGGATTAGCACTTATTTCTTCACCTTCAAAACTTTTTTCAAATTCAAAAAAAAATAAAAAAAGGTTTATGATCCTCATATCTCATAATCATAAGCACACAGGGGGTCACCAACACCTGGATCAGTTGACCAACCCATCAACTCAAATTATAAAACTGTACAAACTGACTCTATTGCAATTGAAAGGAAAATGAGCTGATGGACTGGTACTACTGCCCAGTGCCCTTCGCAAAAAAAGTTTCTCATCATCGGAATCATAAACGACTTGAAACATTAGCTTCTAATTTTTTTTTAATTTTTTATACTTACTTTGTAAAATAGTTCTCTAGACTGCGGCTGGAGATTCTGAGCAAAGGCACAGAGTTCTTTGACGAAGAGGACGAGATCTTTACGACGAGACTCAGGGATCCCTGGAGTTTTCAGTTCTGAGAAAAGCTCATGTAGCAACTGGTTGTCTTCCTACAGGAAAAATAAAATAAAATAAAATTAGCTCCCGCCTGCTCCAAGCCCAAACTCTTCACCATTTCTCAAATTTTTCTTTAAGAAGCAAGAATTAAAAAACAAAAATGAGGCAGTTTCCCGTGAATTAAATATTTCGAAACTCGAGTGACGTATAGGTATGACGCTGAGAACTGGGAAGACGAGGTCCTGATGCTAATTTTTACGTGAATTTTAACTAGCTTCAAGCCACTTTTTAGGTTTACTAGGTTGACTCAAGAGTAGTGCTGGACAAAAAATTAAGATTTTCAAAAAAAACTTCGAAAAAAATTTCGACTCAGGATCGTTCTAGAATGAATGGCATGAAACGGATTTCTATTCAAAAAACCCGGTTTCGAAATTTTCAGAAAATACTTAGAAATTTTTTAGGGGCTCCAAGGTAGTTACTCCGACCAAAGTAAAAAAAAAGAAAAATTAGAGTAAGTGCTCTGTCAACCCGGAGCCTCTAATACAGACTTTAGAATTTTTCGGTTTAGCTCAATTATTGAATTTTTCTGTTTTTCCCAACAGAAAATGAACTTACAGAGATGACAGTGACGATTTCTACTTTGTTGAAGAAAATGAATGAAGTGAGGGTGGAGAGCTGATTTTCTTCAAAAGCAGAGGGCTGTGGGATTACGTTTTCTTGGATATATTGCACTCGGTATGTCTGATGGATTTTGTTAAGGAGGTCGGGTGGGATTTTGAGTACAGGATGATACCTCCCTGACTCTCGGAGGTATTCACGGTGGTCCCTCCGATTCTCAGCCTTCACATTCGGATCATACTCAAGGCATCCAATCACATCAAAAATAACGTCCTCTGTAAAACAAAAAATAAAACACAATTAAAAGAGAGGAGAGTCAAAATTGACTGAGGTTGTTGTCACTTGCCTACAAAGAGTAATTCAAAGATTGAGTTTTTATTGAGGAAGAATATACTCCGTATGATGTGGTAAAGTTGAGTGAGGGCTGTAGTATTGGAGGTCTCTTCTGCCGTCCGGAATACTTGGAGTAGTTTATTGATATACCCATCAGAAGTCTCGAGGGCGAGGGCGAGCTTCTCTTTCCGAACAGGAAGGGTTAGGCAACTTCCAAACAGATCCTGAATCTCATCCAATTTACTTATTTCTGGTGGTGGAAGTTCAATTGGAGGTGCTGGATCTGATACATCCTCAAATCTCTCATCTTCAGACTCCTCTACAACATCCTGAAGAAACAATGGGGAAAAGGAGAAATTAATCTCGATTCACTCCTACCCTCCCCATAGAGTGAGTATTACCTGCGTAATGTCAACTGAAGGATCCTTCCCTTGTACTTGACATATTTTTTCCCATATTTCATCACAACCTGCTTTTTCTTGAAAACTAAGTGCTAAGTCAAAGTTATCTCCTTCTGACCATACAATGAGCGTGTCCTAGAATGATCACAAAACGACAAATGAATAAAGCCAGAATCAACTCTTTTCTTCTTAACCATTCTTACCTGCTGCTTTTGGTAGGCAGTATCCGGCTGGATTTTAGATTCCAGTAACAGTGAGCCTAACAAGTAAGGCCATGATTAATAATTCATTCATTTATCATCCCACCAGGCTGTAATTTTGATTGTTTCTGTTCCTACACGGGGCTTACCATCTGATTCAGCTCTGACTAGCAATGAGATACCCTTGAGCCTGTCGACATAAGAAGAAGAGACATGACCCGTTCCACGGTCGTCCCACTGTCTCTCTGCATTAAGTGCATATAGCTTCACACGACGTCTCGTATCAGTCATTTCAGTTCCTGTACAAGAATAACAAGAGCTTTAGTCGAATCAATCTCACACATGAAACACCGACTCATTCCTTCAATCTCAATTTAGGCGTCTACTGACGTTTACCGGTCAGAAAGGTAAAACACTTTCGCAATCTACAAATTACATTGCGAATAACAATGAAATCGCTTGAGTTAACTATGAACCACGGCTTCACATTATTAGTTTAACGTATCTAACCTTCCGTCACAGGCCGGATCGAGTCATGCCGTGTCAACGGACACTGTCACTCTGGCCGGGTGATGGAAATGCTGGATTGCATGCTAATCGTAGATAGAAGAGGTCTATCTTAGCCGAAGATGACCTTAGGGTATCTATCTGAGCCACTACTGATCGGTTACAAGTTAAGTACCTGACTAGATGAACTGGGTGGTGGAGTTACCTTTAGGACTGTAGTAATTCCATGCAAATGAACCACGTACCCTCGGAGGACAAGGAGAAGAGGAGTGGAATCAACTCAGCTTATTTAAATTAACTTAATTAGAAAACTTAATTATACCACCTTTGGCTCATCAAAATTCAACACTCACTCTCACTCCTGTACTCTGGAAATATACTGTTTGGCTCCACGAAATAAATTGTCTTGTCTAGGTCTGGTTATCGCAGTTTTCCTTGGATTTATTTTTTTCAGAATAAGAATTTCCACTCCTCTTCACATAAAATCGACTCTTGAAGTGTCCCGAACAAGAGAAAATTCCGAATCCCTCGAACCCCACTCAACTACTACTCCATTTTGACCAAAAACTTTTCTTTTGAAATAAAAAAAATTCTTGTCAAACCGGCAACAGTGGTGGGGCGGACAGAGACACAACAACAAGGAGAACCACTTTCACTCTCTAGAAAACTCAATGCAAAATATCACATTTAGAGGGAGCACCGTCCGTGTAGCGATCGAAAAAGAGTGAAACCAAGCGCGCCAAACTCATAATATGAGTTTGGCGCGCTTAGAACTGAGACTGACACTCGATACAAAAAAAGCCATGCCCACCTTTATTCCGAGCTGGGAATAAATAGACAACTGTGGGCTAACTCCATTTCATTCCATCATTACTGATAGGTTTTGATCCAGGGCTTTTTTTTAGTAGTTCAGCCTAAGGATTTGGCTGGCGGCGGCTCATCTAGGCTTATGGACGTCCATGAGCCAAAATAGGCCGAACTAAAAAAAACTCTGCATCTAGTCTTGGGTCGTTCAGAGAAAATTTACAGACGAGTAAACAGCACATGGAAAGTTTTCAGGTACCATACGCAAATAACATAATAGAAAAGGTGGTTGAGTGGGCTAAGCGGGCAGGGCATATGGGCATAGCTTGTTGTTCACACTTTTGTGTACGTTATTTGCGTATGGTATACCTGAAAACTTTCCATGTGTAGTTTACTCGTCCGTAAACTTTCTCTGAACGACCCAATAAAAACCGCTGCTGGCAAGCCACAACTTTTAAGAAAAATTATAAACATCTTCACGACGGTGATTCTGGATTCGATGGCTAGCGTCGCTTGCTTCACAAAAATCGCACGGGGCCAAGCATTAAAATAAATTAGCTAAACATCTTATTCACAGCTTTTCCCCAGCAATTTTTCAGCAAAACTCTTTTTGAAAATTAAAACTTATAAAAATGCTTATTAGAACAAGAAAAGTTACAAGGGAAGTGTGTTGGGTTCTTAACTTTAAGTCCGTGCGGAGAAACTTTTATTATGATATGGGACTTACAATGAGATTGGCCAAAGCAAAGTTACACGGACTTAAAGTTAAAGGACCCTGTATGTAATGCGCATTGCTTCAAGGAATTCTATACGGTTATTAGTGGGCAAGTTAAAGCTCGAAAATGGTAGTTAGCACAAAATCTGCCTGCAAAACTTTTATCCTCTATTTTCTTAACCCTCTCTTCTCCGCTACTAGTAGACTGCGGCTCGTTTTCGTTAACCACCTTCAATTTTCTGCTTGAAAAGAAAACTTAGATTTGGAAAAAAGGGATTCTGTCTCTGATAAATTTGTTTAAAAATGTTGTAGACAGGAAGGCCTGCCTGAAAACAAAGAGAGGCCCGAATCCCAATCTCTTGAACTCTTATTAAGGGTTCACCAAAAGTCATATGGATATCCTATAATTCTCAAAATTCTTCCAAAAATATTCAGGCTTTACATAATAGTCGTCCCATTTTAAAATTACTGAAAAATCTGAAAAATTTCCAAAAAATTCTACAACTTCCAAACAAGATTCCTCCCAGTTTTAAGAATTTTAAGTTGAGTATTTACAAAATGGGAGGACTTGAAAACTAAAAGTAAAAGCTTCCTATTCCTTGAACATTCTTTGGGAAGGGTAACAAGCTAAGCCTGGATAACTTATTAAGCTCAATAATTTTTAGAAACTGATAATAATAATTTATTTAACTTCTTGATTATTTGAGTGGCGGTGATGATTTCTCATTTGTTGTAAATTGAAGGTAATTATAACCGGACGCAGTTTATTGCAACAACCTACGCCTCCTTTTTCTAAGGTACAGAAACAAGGGAACTAATCATCTTTCCTTCTCCACATAATTATTCAAATACACTTTTGATTCATTCCTAAATTGTTTTCAGTTGAGTGAGTAGTAAAGTGTTTAGCTCCATTTCCTTTCTAGTCGTCGTCTGAAGGAGGGACGTAGGAATTTAAAATAAAAATTTAAGGCATTTCTACTACTATTTTTAAATATGATTACGGAGTAGCATAAATTACTTGGAATTATTCTAATAAAAACTCCTTCCAACGGAAAATTGAGTCTGAAAGAGTGATGATGAGGAGTAGAAAAAAAAAGAAGATTCCGTAGAAAAGGATCTCCGTTTTTTTGTTTTTTCAATTCCAAAATTTTCCAAGTTTCCAAAAAGCAGAAGACTAAAAATCTAATAAATTATTTTTGACTCGTGGTTCACAGTGTTCACTTCCTAATGGTACGGCAGTTCCTTTGGTAGTCCACACTGGGCCTTTTCTTTGGGATTTCACCTTAGAAATAGAGAAGACGTGTTGAAGGTGATGATGCCAGAAAAATATTCTGTTTTGATTTTCGTAGAGGATTTTCCAAAGAAAAAAAAAATCCCTGAAATTCAGATTCGATTGGTTTAGAGGGGTTCGATGCTCTCTCCTTTGGAGTAGAACCGATTGAAGATTTCCTCTTGAGCTAACTGACTCGACGACGACGTATTCGGATTCGAGGAATTGTATTTCTTCCGATTGTAGTTTGATATTCTAAAATCCTCACCCGGGCGAGCCCAAGTGCAGATAACTCCGTCCTGACACGCTGTAATAATTGAGTCATCCCGAAAAATGAGGGCAGTGAGTCTCTCATGTGAAATTTTCTTGCAGATGAGGGGCTCAAGGAGGGGACACTCATCGAGGCGCGGACAGGCCTGCGTCCCAATAAGTTTCAGCGGATCCTCTAAATTGAGCTGTGAGAAATTATCAGAGCTTGGATTCGAGCCTGGATTTAGGAGTGATGAGTTGGTTTGCTTTGAAATATTCCCGGATTTTTCACTTCCTTTTCCACCAAGACTGAAATTCCGGCGGTGTTCCTTCCCCTTGGACTCACCACCAAAAGAAATCCCACCGAAACGAAGTGAGAGGAGCCCATGCCCTGAACTAGTTCCATTGTTCCCATTCTCTCCAGCCGAGGATCCCGCACTCCCACTCACTTTTTCTGAGCTTGGATTCGACTGGCGAGACTTTGCTCCTGACACACTGTCGACTACGTCTTTGTCAGTCTGGGCCTTGGAAGTAGAGAAGTAATTGAGGCGGGGCGGGCTTGACTTCCCATTGAGTTGATTGGATTTGGGGGCGAGGGGACTGGAGTCACCTGGTTGACGGCCAGTCGTGGGCCGCGACTTCCCAAACGGCTGCTTGAGAATGTCTTCTGTCAAGTCCCATAAGCAGAGCTGGGTATCCTGACTCACGGAGCCGAGGCGATAACAAGCCGGGAGGCGTGTATTTTCGGAAACACTCAGACGGAGGGCAGCTGCACTTTCAGACGTCCGACTACTGAGTCTACTCAGTCGCTGCACTGGGTCACCACCACACTGATTATTGTGATTATGGTTTGTTAAGTTTTGCTTGGTGGTGAGGAGGGGTGGGGTGGAGTGGTTCGTGTGGCTGGGAGGGTAGGAGGTAGCAGTAGTCGACCCCCCTCCTTCACAGGAACCAACGTGATTGGTAGTTAGAGGAGAATCACAGGAACAAAGACCCGTTGACCGTTGAGCTTCAAAGTTGTGGTTAGTCACTCCACACTCATCACTCTCATCCGAATCACCGTAGGTTGTTGTGTAGGGATCAAAGGCAACCACGGATACCCAGGACCTACAACAAATTATAATTTCATTACTTGAGTTTTAAACGAAATATCCTATTTTTTTCCAATTACAAGTTTTTAGAGCCAGAAATTCAAAATTTTACAGCAGAAAAATGGCAGTCTCAACTCAAAATTATATGGGTATAAGGATAGGAAAATTGAAAAAATAAAAACTGATTTTGCTTAACAAAACTAAAAAACAAAAAAAACAGTTCAGATCAGTTTTGCAAAGGAAGATAAAAAAAAATATTGAAAAAAATTAAACATTGCAACAGCTAAGCCATCTCGAAAGTTTTTCCAACTAGCCCTTCAGAACTGACTTCCAATTTTTTTAAATCCACGAATTGCAGTTCAAAGAAAGCTATTCAGCACCATGCGTACATCGAAACCGCCATTTCCTTCAATCCTTGCTGATAAATTCTCGTTTTCAGAAGAAAAAGAATAGAACCAAAAATTTCGCTTCAAAACAGGAAACAATTTAAAAAAAAACAGTTCAGATTTTAAGTGTTCAAAAGTTTCCGGAAAAATTTCTCTGTTTGAACAGTGAAACTTTACTCCGAGGGCATAGTTGACTGAAAGAGCAGAAAAATGGAAGTTAAGTCACAGACCTGTGGCCTTGACCTCGAGCAACGACACGACGCTCATTGAAGCTCCATATGGTTAGCAGGTCATCCTCGCCCCCTACGCAGACGTACTTGGAGTCAGGGGACCAGCAGACGCAGAGCAGTCCTCCAAAATACGATCGCGTTACACCAACCAGCTCAGTCTTCTCATAGCTAAACAAAAATAAACAATAAGAATAAAAGATAAGGAATTAAATTAGGAGATTTCTTGGTTTAAAGTTATCCCGGATTCGGAGTGGGTTACCGGAAAATCCTCAGAAACCCATCTTGTGAGACGATGGCGAGAAAGATTCCACAGGGAGAAAAGGCAAATTCGTTTATAGCACCTTCCCCTAGTGTCCATCGTGTGATGGGATTCCTTGGGGACTTTGATTTACAATTTGACACGACATGGCCCGGACCCTGTTTTACGTTCTGATAGTGAGGGACCGTAGTACCACAGTTAAACTCTGTGTTGTAGACGTACCTATTTAAGAGAAATATAAACTAGAGAACGACTCCAGAAAAATAGAAAATAGAACAAAAAAAAAAACAGAATTCAAGAACAACTTATAAACTTACATCTGCCCACTTGCATGCGCCACGAGGAAATGCGTCAGGGACTTAGGTACCCATCGAATACAGGTCACGCGTGTCTTGTCTATCATCCTCTGTAGGGAAAAATAGACAAAAGTCAAGCCACTTAAATAATCCAAAATTCGTAGTTACGCTTCTGTCTCCTATGGTCAACCGACACCCTTCAAAATTTTTCCAAACGTAAACTCCAAAGTTCTTAAGTCGTCATCCAGTCATACAATTTCCGAATTAGATATGCACATCGAGCGTTTTGTTTTTTCGAATAGAATTACTAGCGACTTATGAATACTCAACAAAATTCTTAGCTGCCGCTTACACCAGTTTTTGAATGGACAAACGTTAACTTTCGTTTACACTCATGATTTGTTTTGGAAGAAAACTAAAAAGAAGGTTTAATCAGCTGTTCCAGTTAAATGTAAAAAAAAAGACTAGGAAAATATTAGAGTTGATTTTGGAGATAGAGATGAAAAATGTCTGAATGAAGGTGGAAGGGAAGGAAATTGGTTAACAAGGCTTAATGACTTACATCCTCAT
The DNA here is from genome assembly GCA_019776545.1 of Brachystomella parvula. NCBI lineage: Eukaryota > Metazoa > Arthropoda > Collembola > Poduromorpha > Brachystomellidae > Brachystomella > Brachystomella parvula. The sequence continues at coordinate 15,603 of JABASM010000559.1, forward strand.
TATAAAGCTTGTTGACTTCCTTTGAAATTGGTTCGACTAATTGTATTTGCCCCCCAGAGAATCCAATGAGGAGTGTTAGCCCATCCTGTGTCGCTAGCAAAGGATTGAACTCATGACAGGTTGGGAATGTCCCTTTGTAGACTCTCTTGTCCAGTGGTTTCATCAAATCCGAAATCTAGAATGCAGGAAAACACAAATATATGTAAAAACTGCCACATTTTTTTCACCTGCTTAAGATGTACACATGTACAATGAGTAAAACTGACCTTTCGACTTCCTTCAAAAGGGTAGACGAACAATTCCTTGCCCAAGTTGAAGCAGAACCTGGTCTTGGTCCTGTCCATCACATCTGCGTCGGGTGAGAGGAGCTCATTCTCAATGATGCCTGGTGAGTGGAGTCCTTGTGAGCTTGATATCTGCGTAGCGTCAGGATCCTCATCCTCCTCATCAGGATGACCGAGATTTGAGTTAGACTTATTGTTGAGGACCGTGATTGTGACGAAGGAGAGACGGAGGGGCGGAGACGAGCCTGTTGACGGGGGTTGGGTTGACATGGTGCCATAGGGGATGGGGGGAGGACGAGAGGATCTACTCAGCTCTACTGAGGCCAGGAGACGATACACCCCTTCACGTGTTGAAAATTGACTTTTGAGCTCCTCCCCGTTCCCTGCCCCACCTGAGCCACCACCGAGCAGTCCTCCTCCATCTCCACCTCCTGAACAAGATGCCATCACATCCACCGATCAATCATCGCAGAACCGCTGGCCAACTCCCACTCATTTCTAATAGCTCGATCTTCACCAGTCACCAGTGAGGTGTCAGAAGAAGCCAAAAGTGATGTACTTACTCCCTTCTCACCGGATTCTGAGTCGAGGGTCCGTGGTGAGTATGAGGATCTTGAGAAGCGGGTAATGAAGGAGATGAGAGTAGCTGGGGTAATTCGGTGGACGGTGTCAATGTAGTGACAATAAGTCCAAGATAAGAAGGGAGAGTGAACTCTGTATTATTTCGGCTGTTTTTATAATTGACTGTGGGCAGTTGAGTATAGGAGAGTATAGGAGGTGTAAAGTTAAGAAATTGAGAGGCAAGATATAGGGTATAGTCAGCGTAGACATGCGTCTCAGTCCTTATAAACTCCTTATCGCTTTTTTATATACAAATTCATCAACAACAGAACAAGAGGAGAGGAAAAAGTGGCAGGAATTTTAACCCTTCACTTTTCACTCTCACTTTCATTCTGAATGAGGGCAACGGCAAAACCTTCAAACGCAGCAGGATTCTCTACTCTGCTGTGGGCGCATAACTTTTACATCAATTTTATTCTAAAGTTAAAGAAACAAAAAATGGTTTCAGCAAGAAAAACTAATCTGCTCAACTCATTTTGTAACTTAAAACTGCATCATTCTTTATTAGGAGAATGGGTGAGTTATTTGGGAAATGCACTTTCCATCTCTTCATCGCATTCATAATAAAACCATTATTTTAGCCGACGAAGCCGGGATATTACTTTATTGTGTGGTATCAGTTCGTAAGCAGGGCCAAGGGCATAAAATCAATTGAACTGAGCTGATTGCTAACATAAAAGTGACGAGCCACTTCCAATCAGGAATGCTCTGCCAATGGCTGGCTTAAAAGATTAAATACGAGCATAAGCGCTTCCGGGAGAAGAAGCTCACATCCGCTTATTACGGTTCCAACTCAAACAAATAAAATCCTATACTCCTTACTAGAGCTTACAGTATTTGATCTGCTATAGACAATGGTATGGTTAGCACACCGAAATAGATTAAAAAATGTGTGTTAAAATACCACTTTATGCATTGAGGCCTCTGCACCAGGTTGAAATTTTAACACGCATTTTTCGGAGGAACGGCTACGGGCACCGAATTCGCCGGTGGTCCATCGGAAAAGCTTTGCCCATTTATGTGCTTGGAAATCGAAATACGTAGAGTAGTTTGTCAAACCTCAACAAATGCACGTGCTTTTTTATTTGGAGTGAACTGACAACACAACTGACGAAGAATTGACAGTCAACTGCAAGGGAAAAGGTTACCGGTGCCTGGTATAGACAGCTTCTATACTTGGATTACTTCTATCAGATGGGCCGTGGACGCGGTGGCGGAAGAGGACGAGGGGGGAGCAGAGGTCATGGCCGTGGTGGTTCAGGGGGCAGAGGTAAATTCAGAAGAGCTGAGGTTTCTCTATCACGGAAAGACAGTTCTCATATGAAGGAATTCGGTGAGAAGCATCCTGCCGAAGATGTCCGTGACTTCTCACAGTCCAAGCGTTTTAAATCCGATCCAGGGAGTTTTACAAGCAGAAGAAACGAACCTCAACAGGAAGGGTCTTCAGACGACTCAGAGAGTGAGGAAGAAGTTACTCCCTACAATGAGCTCCTCTCTATTTTCACTGGACAGCAGGGAAAGGCACCTGTTCAGATCGTTAGCGAAAGTGAAGCGGAGTCCGATGAAGATTCTATTGACGCAGAAGAGGGGGATGACATCGTAGAAGCCGAAAATGAAGAAGTTGCTCCTGAAGAAAACACCGTAGCTGAAGACGAACGAAGAAACAGTATTTCAACGAATGAAGATTCTAGTGAAGCTGAAGCAGAACTTGACGCTGCGGCCGCACCAGAGGAAGATTATACCGAGGAAGCAACGTTAAATGATACTACGGTCATTGACGAAGCAGAATTGGACTCCGAAGCTGAAGATGTAAATTAAAATCTTCAAGTTCATCAAGTTCCTATACCTAAAATTAGTGATTTACTTATTTCTGTGTTTTTTTTTCAGGATGAAGAAAATTTTAAAACTAAATCAAGTAGAATGGACCCATTTATTGCACATTTCGAGCGAGAAATCTCAAAGGAAATTCAGTCTGCGCTGACTGGGACTCAACCTTTCGAAAACAGGGAAACCTATGTTTGGCCGAACTTAGAAAAACTCCAGTACTCAGGTATCAAAGTGGTGGGTGGGAAAGAAGCTGAGGAAAGTACGAGTGAAAACACGCTGGTCCTATCTTCAGCATTGAAGATAATTAGGCATCCACCACCACCTCCACCCCAAGAACCAGGGGAGGCAACGCTTGACTCACTTCACATAAAAGTCCAGATGCATCAAACCATTCCAATTGCTAACCAGGTAAGCGTGTTCACATTTTGCTCTCTCGACCTCAGAAGGGAAATAAACTAACCATATATAAGCGTATGTCCTCTTGTTTCTTATAATTCTCAATTTGAATTTCTTTTACTTTCAGAAATGCATTGATCAAGCTGCCTCTAAAACTTCACTAACCCCACTCCAACAAGAGCTTCTCCAATTAGCCACCAACTACCACGACGTTTATTTTCCACAGCGAAATACTGAAAATGAAGAACAAGTTAGAATGGTTAGTCAAGACTCAATATTCCGAATTACAATATTGTGATTTCTCGGTTTTTCCTTTGTTTCTAGGCGTATTGCATCCACGCTGCCAACCATGTCCTCAAAACTCGAACAAGGATTCTCCACCACAACGCCAAAATGGGGAATAAAACAGAAGTACCGGAAGAATACCGAGACCAAGGGTTCGTACGTCCCAAAGTCCTCATTTTAACACCTTTTAAAGAAACTGCCCTCAGGTATCCTGAAAAAACTATTCTATGCATCTCTAACTAAGGAATTCAAAATTCAATTCCAATTTTTTTCTCATTCAGAATTGTGAAGTCGCTCATTTCTCTAGTCTTAGTGAATGAGAAGGGGAGCGTGGAAAACAAGAAGAGGTTCGTGGATGAGTACGGTGGAGAAACGCTATTTTTTCCAAAAACGAATCCAAAACCGGATGACTACATGGCCATGTTCTCTGGGAACGTGGACGACAACTTTAAAATTGGTTTAGCAATAACAAAGAAAACGATTAAGGTAATTTAAGAGTCTAATTTCTTTTGGGGAAGAATTGAAAAGTTCAATATTTTACCTTTTATTCTATAGTTGTACACTGGGTTCTACGCCTCAGACCTCATCATCGCATCACCGCTCGGCTTGCGCATGATCGTTGGTGCAGAAGGAGAAAAGTAAGAGAAAATTTTAATTTTTCTGCTATTTGAGTAGGATTTAAAATTATTTGATTTTGTAGGGATCGTGACTATGACTTCCTATCCTCAATTGAGGTGCTGATTATGGACCAGGCTGACGTATTCCTCATGCAAAATTGGGATCACCTCCTCCACCTCGTCAAGCACCTCCATCTCCAGCCCGTGACGACGCATGGGACGGACTTTGGACGTATTCGCCCATGGGCCTTAGACAATTTAACTAAATTCTACTCACAGACGCTTATGTTCAGTTCTCTCATTTGCCCTGAGCATCTTGCTCTATTCTCACGCTACACTCGAAACTACGCTGGGCTCGTCAAAGTCATTAACCCAATCCTCAGTTCTCACATCTCACAAATCACTGTACAACTCCCACAGGTAAATTAGAAAAATTAAAAAAAACCAAAACTCTTCGGAAAGACTACACATTTTGGTTTTCAGGTTTTTCAACAATTTGACTGTGGAAGCGTGAAGGACGTGAGTGATTTGCGATTCGAGCACTTTGTGACCAAAGTCCTCCCGAATTTTAAAGGGAAACTCATGAGCCACACCCTTATTTTCGTCTCCTCCTATTTTGATTTTGTCAGACTTCGGAATTACTTTCGAAAAGAGGAAGAGAGTTTTGTCCAGATTTGTGAATATACAAAAGTAAGTCAAAAACTCAAGGAATTTTAAGTTTTTTTTTTAAATTAAAATTTTAAATTTTTTTTGAAGGACAAGAAAATTGCTCGTGCTCGTGACTTATTTTTTCACGGGAAAAACAAGTTTCTTCTTTACACTGAACGTGCTCACTTCTTCCGACGATTTCGACTCAAAGGCATTGGACACATAATTTTCTATCAGCTACCACAGTATCCACATTTCTACTCGGAACTCTGTAACCACATTCAAGTAAGTGAAAAAAGACTTAACAGCCAAACAAAAGAAAAAACATTTTTCGAGGAATTTTAGAAAAGATATTATTTTTTAAATTCCTAAATCCGTTTTTTTACAATGATTAATTTGTAAAATTGCACAAGCGCATCGAAGAAGGGATACTATGATTCAGCTCTTCTCAGGCCGTTGTGTGTTTATTGAACGAAGTAAATTGTGAGTGAAGATTCAGCTAATCGCGTTTCAATTCCACCGCAATCGCATTGACATTTTTAACAATTTTCATAACATGTTTCTTGAGCTAAATTTGTTGGAATTCGTCTCACAGATAGTATAAAGAAATGCCGTCTTCGTCGGTTACCTAACTTTTCCGTAAAAAATTTAGAATATTTAAATTAAAAATTAGCTTGAAAATTGAAAAAAAAAATTGTTCTTCCAAAAACTTTTGAAACTAATTTCGTTGTGATTCCTTCTTTTACAGGAAGGACACCAGAATAGGAGGGTCCGACTGCGTAAGAACAGCAGCGTCAACGTAATCTACTGCAAATACGATGCAACGCGACTCGCCTCCCTTGTTAGCACAGAGCGAGCCAACTACATGCTAAGTTCTGGAAAATCAACCCATGCATTCGTCACTGAAGCCTTATAAAAGTTAAGAATAAATAACACAGTTTTTATTTTTTAGTCAGTCAAAATCTGATCAAAATCTGATCATTTTGGTGTTGCACATACATTAACTCACGTGCCCTTGATTATTTT
>JABASM010000560.1:0-21297 GCA_019776545.1 Brachystomella parvula
GATTCGACCAATGCTAATCAAATGGGACGAATGGGAGCGGCCGACTTTTAGTCGCCGACGTAATCGACTCGTCCACTGAGTCGCCCAAGTAGTAGTACAAATAATTGACTCAAGACGACTTCGATTTAAGAACAGTGATTATAAGGAGCCTGTATTAGAACCCTTTAATTTACTTTTTTTGAACTGACTCATCGGTTCCCATAAGCCAAAAACCCCGTCTTCAAGGGCCACTATTGACTTTCTAAGGTCAGCTAATCGCATCAAATTCAGCTAGTTTTTCAGCCTGACAAAAGCTTTCGGGAGTGACCCAAGAACCCAATAATGCTACCACTAGGGATCACCATTGACCTCCGCCAAAATCCCTCCCATTCAGAGTTAGGCAATCGACTAGTCGACGGACTCCACGTTAATTAATGTGCTGACTAGTCCTTACTACTAGTCCTAGATGAAAATCAAGATGATTTGAGAATAAACCAGGTGCTTCCACTTGGGGCGAGAGCGGTTTTTCGCTTTCACTCAAATTCTGATGACGTCACTTGAACTACGAACGTGCTTTTCAAAATCAGTGCTATAGTATTTTACAGTTAAGTTTTACTTTCAATTATCGCTATAATTATTATTTAGCGGCTGACTCTGGCTTTACAGTAGTTGAGTTTTACACTGGCCTTTAGGATTCCTCAGTTGTTTCGTTCTGAGAGTGGGACTCTCTTCTGAATTGTAATACTCGAGTCGTGTAGGCAAAGTGATCAAAGTGGTGGGACAATTTTTAAAGCAATTTCTGAACTGTGTTGAATTTTATATTTCTATCCGTACGAATAAAATAGCTCGCCTTTTTTGAGATAGCGAAACACCTGTACTTATTTTTTACGCTTTGAACCTTCCGATAGATTTAAGGGTAGGCTCAGATTCATAGGGATAAACTGAGGCTTCTGTCGCAACGTAGAGGACATGTCGCTTTATGAGATCCTTGCCAAGTCTAGAACTGGTTCCTAATAGCGCAGGTCTCGCCTGCTATAATCGGTACTAGGACGCTACAATAGAAAACGGCTTCGGTCAACAACACTGAGGATTAGGATTTAGTCTTTTGAATACCCATCCTCCAGCCAGTATACGTTNGAAAACGGCTTCGGTCAACAACACTGAGGATTAGGATTTAGTCTTTTGAATACCCATCCTCCAGCCAGTATACGTTTCTTCTAGCCCCAGCCATGCTGACGAGAAATTCGCTCCCTCCCTTGAATTCCCCTGTGACGAATGCTGCCTCTAACTCACGATGACGACGACAATGGAAGTAAGTGTGGTATTGAAACTCCGCTGATGGAATTCCTCACAGAATTTATTCTCCTGCAAAATATTATCTCAAAATTCTGAATTATTTCTAAGTTCGAGACCTAACGTTAAATTGTTTGGTTGGTGGAAAAATTGTGTTTATCTCAATAAGGTTTGGCAGCGTCGATGGATCGCTTCAATTGAATCTTGAGACGTTTCATCCCAACGGCAAATCCATTCATTGTCTGCATAGCGACTTGGGCTGACATTGCATTATCGTATGATACGAAACCTGTGAAATCAAAAAACGTGAATATTAATAAAGTCATTGAGAAGCGATCCAAGACAAACATAAACAAGGACTAAGGTCTAACTCTAATTGACATCTGATATCCCATGAGTCTTTTAGCATCACGAAGGAACGTAATACCTTTACCTTTAGCACCTGACTCAGATCTTCAATACTCTCGTCCTTTTTCAATGTAGCCCAGATTTTACAGGATCCCCACCCTGAACGCTGAACCGTGGTATAGGTCGAGAAATCCAATGAAGAATTCGAGATTCTCACTTTACGTCGATCGCTCAGCTGTTCCGTTCCGAAGTGTTTTGGCTTGAGTATAGACCACTTCCCACCTCCTGTTGCTTATCGCTCCCACGGTGACCTAAAAGAATAACAGATTAATCAGGAGCCTCTTTGAACTGATAAGAAGGAACGATTGCGTAGTATAACTGTCTGTGTAAACTAACCTTACAAATACTGAGGATGATGAAGTTAGGCCGCAGCAGGATGCTCGGCGCGTTGTTGAAACTGGCTTACTTGAAAGCTACTGCTGCTTAAAGGTGACCTAAAAGTGTTACAGGTTGAACAAGAACGTTCTTTGACCTAACTACAGGAAGTTAATTATTAACTGAAAGTAAAACTTAACTGCAAAATACTAAAGCACTAATTCTGGGGAAAGCACGTTTGTAGTTCAAATGACGTCATCAGAATTTGAGTGAAAGCGAAAAACCGCTCTCGCCCCAAGTGGAAGCACCTGGTTTATTCTCAAATCATCTTGGATGAAAATACTCTTCACTCACCGTGACTCAGCAGTTGCTGAGTCCTCATCCACCAGAATCACTCAGTACATTAAGAAAATTGCATGGACAACGAGTACTCGATCGATGAGCGAGTACTCGATTTCCGAACTCTGCTTCCATTAAGTAACATGGTTTAGGACTAACCGATTCGAATTTCAGGGAATTCGAATGAGATGCCAGGGCACAAGCACCTTTTCGTCGTTACGAAGGCTTTGATCAGCCTGCAGACAATATATTGGAAAATGAGATTTATCGGAAAAGGCCGCAGCAGTTACATCAAGTATACATTTTCATGCTTAATTAGGACTTAATGCTGTGCTAATTAGTCCTGGCACAACTTGGCTTGGCACCACTAACCTTATTTTTTCCCCGTCTTTCTCTTATATTTTTTAAACTTTGACCCTTAGCTCTGTCCTGGTCCTTTAAAAAACAACAATTTGCATAAAATGATGCTCTTAAAAAATTCGCAAAAAAAAATTCGATTTAAACGACTTTAGAAATCAAGGTTTAGAACAATAAGTGATGTATTGTAATGATCTCACTGTTCCTGTGCATCAGAAAAAAAGCACCGGGAAAACGGTTTGACCTCGTGAGAATGTGATTTTGCTCGACAGCTGGACAACCTGACTGAACCTGTCAAATGTCTCATGGTGCCGCTGCAGTAAGATCGATCTGTTTGCCTTTTTTGTGTAACTTGTCTCCATCGACCACCGGTAGTCCACATCTTTCTGGACATAAATAGCAGGTTCTGTGAAGGTGAGTCGGCCGTGCTTTCGTGCTGACTCTGAGACAGAGGGGATAGTAACCTTGCACCTAAATCCACTAATTATTACTTGCTAATTACTAATTTTAATTGGAAATGTTGTAATTTATGATTTAAATCCAAACTATTGTGTATTTGTATGTCTAGAATGGAAGACTCTGGAATAGGCATGGATTTAAGCAGCGAATTTGAGGTTCCAGCGGTAGCCAGTGGTGTAATCACTCACACGGAGATCCTGCCTTATACGCTGCTCGAGGTTCATAATTACACGAGGGTAGAACCTAAAGAGTAAGTAATTCAATTACAAAACTGTCAAGCAAGCAAACTTGACGAACAAATGTAAGCAGCATCTCATTGACCCTCCTTTGCAGATTCTCCTACAAGCCACGAATCCAATCACTGTCTGATGATGCACTTGGTATCATTGCTGAGATGCGATGCTCATTCTGCAAGCACATTGTACCCGCACCCTTAGAATGGGCATGTAAACTTGGGCACCAGGTATGCAAGGAATGCACAAAAAGCTTAACTGACTGCCAATGGGAGCCGCGAGGATCTAAAGACGCTAAAAATCGCTGCCGTAAGCCTTTCGTCCCTGTAACCTCCAAATTCTATGACTACGTCTTCAACAAATGCAGTTTTGAGTGTCCCTATGCATCACGTGGGTGTAAGCAGGCAGTCCCTGGAAGTAAATTCAAGCTTCATGCTCGGGATTGTACATTTAAATCACTTTAAGAAAGAGGTCTATGAAATCTAGCTCGGTTTCTGGAAAATTATTTCTTAGCTTTAAGGTATATACAATGGAATTTTTAAGTAAGAGCAAAAAAAAACCGCTGCTCTTCACCTCCCTCCATGAGGAGAGGCGAAGTGCAGTGGTTTTTATTTAACTTAAAACTTCCACTGTACAAGATTAACTTGGATTAATTTCAGAATTAGATTCTATTCAGCTACAGTGCATTTCAGTTTATCATTCAATGTTCCTTGGATTAAAGTCTATGAATTTCTCGGTGAGATGCCGACAGGCAAAAATCATGAGTGAGATTCCTTGTTGTTTTTTTTATTCTTTGCATTCTGAAATCACAGAAGTTTTCTGCCGCTTCCCCTTAACAAATAAAATATAAAAATAGTGAAAAGAACTAGAGAAGTTGAAGTTTGATCCTGTTGAGGCTTATGGCTCTCGGATTGGTCCGGAGAGGGGGTTGTAAGCTTGCTCAGTTGGGTAGTGGACGCTGATTGGCTCTCGTACTGGTTCGTACTGGAGATTGACAACTGGTTTGGATGCTTGGAGTGATGGGCTGTCCTGAGCTTGGACGTCGTACACGGTCTCTGGTTTCTTGAGCAGAATGTTAACGTTCGTTGAACCGCCCTGGGAAGCCTTGATGGCAGCTCGGATGAGTTCCTCAACTCGGTAGTTGGGTACGACGATATCCAACTGCTGTGCTTCACCATTGGGTCCCCTCAACCAAAGGACTAGGAACAAAATATTCATTTTTATTTTTAAGTTTAATATTTAATTTTTTGAAGGATTTTTTTCAGACTTACTGTGCTCAGATGAGAGAGTGATGCGGCGGGGATCCACTCCTTCACAACTGAACTGGAAGTTTCCAGGGGATACTTCACGGCGCTGGCACTGGACTGAGAGGGAGCCACCAGGTGACAAGCCACTTGGGCTGATCTGAGTCTGGGTTTCATAGGGGTTTTGGGGGATGGGGTAATTGTATCCTCCCTGGGGGCGGGCTGCAGCCAAGCCCACCACGGTCAGCATGATCCCGAATTTCTGAAAAAAATGGAATTCTTAGAATGCAACAAATGGAGGTTTGATTTTTTTAAATCTTGAAAAGTTCATTTGGGATGAAAAGCTAAAAAAATTTAGCAAAAACTAATTTTTTTTTATGCTTGTAAGTTTTGTTGAAACTTTTTTTTTGGAATGGGATATTGTAATGCCTGAGAATAGCGTGTCCACTTACCAGAAAAGTATTCATGTTGGTAATTTCTTGTTCTCCTTGCACTGAACTCTGTTTAAGAAATGAATTAAAATGGAAGGGGTTGATTCTGCTTTTATATTCTTTAGAACTACCCCTTGAAGAAATTAATAATTGGACTTGATTAAGGGAAAGGACGGAAGAGCCTTTGCTTGGCGTGCCCCATTTCTTTTTCTTCCTTTAGGGGTACCCCAGGAGGAGCAGCACTCCTATTCATATCGTCGGGCGAACGAACGATTTTGTCGTCTTTAATTTATGCAATTCCACTTAATAGGAATTATGCGGATTTTGATTCGTCATTTTAAGATGGGAAATATTCAAGTCGGCTTTACCTTGGTTTTTCCCAGAAAATAATGAATTTCAACCTAAAATGCATCAAGAAAGAATTCTGAATTATCTTTATTTTCTACCTAGATTTTAAATACCTAAAAATACTTCTACATCATCCTTCCCCCTCCTAAAATTCAAGATTTGTAATTATAGCGGAAGGAAAAATACTGAGCAAGTATTTCCTAATTAAGTTGGAATCAGAATGATTTTATCATTTGTCTATGGATCCACCCTCTTATCAATAATTCAATAAAAAAAGACAGTGTTTTGACGAGCCAGTTTTGGCAATTTCATTCATCTGTATTTCGTAAACCGGTTTCTTGAAATCAAAAGTTAGATAATTTGGGTTTACGATTAACTTGCATGCTCAGCCTTTCATGTTTAAAGTGCAGAATTTAAGCGTGAAAGCGAACTTGCAGTTTTTTTCTCAGGCCCCAGTCCCGACATTTCAGTTTTTTTTGGTATTTATCTTTAAATATCTAAAAGTTAAATCACTCTTTTTGAAATTAGAAATACATAATTCCTATAATTAACTTTCTGTCTATGGATTTAAGGAGAATTTGAGATTTGACCTGAATAGACCCAGAGTCCACTTTTCATTTCCTCAACTTCCTCATAGGCTTTAGCTAACGATGACACGAGGATCCCCTCATTACTGTTTACCTGAGAATAATACCATAAATCTTGGTAAAGTTGACAGTTCAAGCCTTATTTACATAATTGCTCAGATTCCTGACCCATTGATGATTACGGAAGGAAATCTCTATATGAAAGCATGCAAAGCCTGCAGGTGTTTTCTCAAAAATGTCAATTGTCAATCGAGTTTCTCGCTCATCATTTCCCCGATTGCTGAAATACCTCCTACTCACCTTTAATATTTTTACGGAATTCCTCTTCATGCCAAAAGTAAATGGGTCAGACGATGTCTACCAAAAAGAATTTAGAATCCAATGCCTTCATAATCATTTCATCCCAAAATATGGAATTAGGCTGATTAACTAAAGCAAAAAATCACAAAAATAATTGGAAATAAGTTTATAATCATAGGGAGAAGGATCCAATGAGCGTTTTTTTCAATTTAAATTAATTTTAAGTCATTTTATTAATCATAGAATCAATTTTCTTCGTACAGTTATAGACCTCTAAAAATTTTTCTCTGCCGCAAGACTCATAAAAATGTTTTTGGAAATTCCTTAATAAATTATGACAAACTGTGAAGTAATTTTCCTAGTAAATTTTTGAGAAGTAGGCGGAAAACGACAGCAGCGGACCTTGTCAGGGTTAAATTTTAAAGGTGAGGATAATGTCAAATTAGTAATTTTGTAAGTGAGGAGCTCCTTTGCTCTCTGCACTTAGTCAGAAAAGTGTGAAACAATGGAGAGTGAGTGAATAATAAAGATTTGAAAAAATTATCATAAACGAAGATGCGTCATTAGGATCACTTTGTGGTCAATTTTCTTTTGTCAAGGACGATGAGTGACACAGTTTTGAGTATTTTTCAAGGACGCCTCCATCGTTTTTTTTCTTTCGTTTTGAGGTGAGATGATTGAATGGTTACGGTTAGGTAGAAAAACGTAGCTGATCGGCATTTTAAAATTGGTATACAGAAGTGTTGGTGCGAAAAAAAAAATGGGAGTTAATTGATGTCTCGTGAACATTTTATAGTTGTAAATGCGTTTTACCTGTAGTGGATGATACGGTATAATGCATTTGAAGGAGTGAAAACCGGTTTAGTGAGATTTCTGTTATGAAATCCAAATCTTTTGCAGATATTTTGCAAAAAAGCAGCTCCAGAACGGGAGTGAGTGCCGTAGACTCATTTCAGCGTAACAAGCCAGCAAAGTGCTTGTATAAACTCGTGTAAACATTCCGTGCGCTTCGAATAATAATAAATTGTAGTATAAACACTTGCGCTTCGAAGAAAATTTTTTCGCCAAATAATTAAAATATTACAGCCATCCCCTTCTATTGTATGACGCTAAAAAACGCTGAAAAGAAAGTTTAGCCTTGTTTGAGCCTCGGTATTCCTCTTCATCTGCGTCTACGGCATCGGCTTCTTAATTCCTCAGTTTCTATTCATTTGTCATGAAAGAAAGTGTATTAAAAATTAAGCCAGGATTTCTAGGCAAAAGCTATTAACTTTTAAAGAGGAAATTATGTGAAAAGTAATTAGGTATTGCATATTTTGATAATTTGGGTTTTCATCTTGAGATGGTTTAGTCAAATTCCTTAGTTTCAATTTTATTAAATTAATAAAGATTAAAGATTTACTAAGAGGTTTCTCCTTTTGAATTTTATTAGACGAAAGAAAGAGGCAGGGGCGTTTTTCAATTGATTGCAAGTCACACCTGAGATCTTCTCACGTAATTCTGCACTTCATAAATCGATCACGTTCATTCCAAAATGAAATGCTAGTTCTAGTTCCGACGACTCATAAGTCAATCTGAAAAAAAATATTGATCTGAATTGCAATTCATAGGATACACAGAAGCTTCCTCTCACTTTCTTATTTCCACGTACAAACTACAGAGAAGCAACCCATAACAATCAAGATTCCGTTCAACTTAATCTTAAACTCCATAATCAATAATATTCCTTTAGCCTCATCTAGTGTGAATAATGCCAAGTTGAATATGCAGCATGCAAACATTTCTAGTAGCGTCTCTTCACAGTAATACACACCTGGTTTTTACATTTTCGAATTCGATTTTCACTGTCCTCCTCTATTCCCCAAATCAGGCAGCGCATATCGTGAAGTAAAGCGAATGCCACCACAAAAAGCTGTTTTAGTAAAAAAAAAATTCACAAAATTATTGCCCGGATTTACTCATTTTTCAAAATGAAATTCAGTAGACGGCCATTTCCCACCAATGTAAACTGAAAATCGACATTCTTTGCAAGCTGTCTACAAGAAAGCAGGCAAGTTTCTGAATTTTAGGCTACATTGGCGGAAAATGGCGGCCTACTGAATTTCCGTTTGAAAAATGAGTTCTAAAGAATGTCCGAAGCTTAGGGAGTTTTTATTGGAAATTGAGTTCGCTAATTGGGTAGTTAACTAACCTGGTGGGCCGAGGAAAACATTTCCAAAGAATTCTCCGGCTTTCAAAAAAAACAGTCTTCCCTTTCAGATTCTTAATTCTAGTATTTTCAAAATTCGAGGAATTTTAAACTTGGACAAAAGCTCTCTATACTTTGGACGTTTGCTTGCTGGGGTTTGCTTGCTGGGGTTTGCTAACCGATTTTCCTTGAATCACCGAATTCATTTACCTTCCATCCCTGTCATTATTCTAACTTCAAATTTTTTTACGACGACCTATAATACAACTACGAAAATTTTCTAAAAATGATGCTTCTGACAGGCACCAGCATTTCCATAGACTAAACCAGCACCCTTTAATTTCTCAGAGCCATTTTTAGCTTCTGCCTATTTTTTCTAATTATTTTCTTTTCCTCGCATAGAAAGATGACTGTGATGAATCGAGTTTGTCCACTTATCCAATTGTTGCCTTATTTCCATTCACCTTATCACCACTCTCGACAGCCTCATCAAGTTGACAAGTCAATTTTCACTTCTTGTTTCCTTTTTCGTAATTTACAAGTGTGAATTGAACCACTTCAGAGTAGGTTTTTCCTATTTCGATAGATTTATTTATAAGAAATCAAGTGCCTACGCGCTTGAGGTCCTAGTCTGTAAAATAATAAAATGATTCTAACTTAATTTCCATAAGTATTTAGTTAACAGTAAAGAAAATAAAAGGTAGGACTCTGCTTTGTAATTACATAAACTACAATTCTGACGTAATGAGGAGTTAATTAAAATATTCAGTTTCATTGAAGAGGGTCGGTGGTCAGTAGTTGGTTGAAGTTGTCGAACCCGTTGTTGTTGGTGGGCTGAGTGTACTGCTGACCTCTTTACTTTTACTCTCTTCCTCCTCGGATGACTCTCTTTGGACGCGTGTGACTCGGTCACCTAGTGCCGTCACCACACGCTTACTCTGCTCCTCCGTGAGGTCGTAGTGCTTCCGAATAACTCCGTCCTTTGTTTCATAAATAATAAAGACTTCTGGTTTAGATGCTTCCTCATCTCCACCCATCACTTGCACTTTCGTGTGAATCTCAGGCTCTTTCAGTAAAATGTAAATAATTGATTTCTTTGGTGGTGGGAGCCAAATCTTTTCTTTGTGGTGGACGTCAATTGTTGGGCCGTGGATGAACTTGATTTCTTCACCAGTCTGATGCGCATGCTCAATTAGAGTTGATTTTATAACTTCCTCATTCTCAGGCTTGTAAATAATGAATTTAATTTCGGAAGAGGGGGTTGGGGGTGGGCCGTACTGGGGTGGTGGGCCGTAGCCGCTGCTTGGTGGGGCGGGTGTGCCGTAGCCGCCACTTGGTGGGGCGGGAGTGCCGTAGGATGAGTCAGGAGGGCCGTAGCTGTCAATGGGGGCTGATGACTCGTGTGAGCTTGAGGAGTCGCTGGGTGGGCCGTAAGAATCGCTTGGAGGAGAAGGCGGGCCGTAGCTTCCACTCGGCTTGGACGGAGTTCCGTAAGTTTCGCTTGGTTTCGACGGCGGGCCATAAGATTCGCTTGGTTTGGATGGAGGGCCGTAGGAGTCGCTTGGAGGAGAAGGCGGGCCGTAGTTCTCGCTTGGTTTTGATGGTGCGCCGTAGTTTTGACTTGGTGGAGAGGGGAGTCCGTAGTCCTCACTTGGTTTTGGCGCTCCGTAAGAGTCGCTGGGCTTGGGTGCCCCGTATGACTCACTTGGTGGCTTTGGTGGCTGTGAGTAAGAGTCACTGGTGAATGAGTTTGAAGGAAGACCAAAGGTTGTAGCTTGTGATGGTGGGTTTGAGGGTGGCCCATAGTTCTGACTAGGCTTGGGCGAAACATCATAAGCTGGGCCTACGTTGTTACTAAAACTGTTGAATTTATTCGGCGGTGGCCCATAGTTTCCTCGATTTGCTTTTGGATGGATGAGAACGAAATTCGGCCTGCCTCTCTGCAGAGGTTTGAAACCGAAATTCAGGGGAGGAATGGTTGGGGAGCGAACTGTGTGAATAATCCTAGACCCTAGAGGCACGTAATTCTGATTTGAACTCGCAGCTTGCTGTCCCTCCGTCGAGTAAGAATAAGCTAGTGGAGCTCTGTCGAATTTCCAGGGTTCAGAACCATCACTACCAGCACCACCAATTGTGATTCCACTGCATTGCGCTATTATTAAGCCGAATAGGGCAACAATCACAGCCATCGTAATGGCCTATCAATTCAAGTATATCTGAAATTTAAAAAAAAATCAGAAACCAATTTTTTGTATTTTTAAATACATTTTTTCCTAATTTAATTTTAAAAGGAAAGCACATGCAGGCAGGAATCTAACTCTAGTATGACCGGGTATCAGCGAATTTAAAAGCTTTCTGATTTTCAAATATTTTAATTCAAATTTTTAAATACTTTCAATTTTTTAAACTCCAAACTTTTTCGGCTCAAGACCTTAAGAGGGAAAGGTCGGGTATTATGAGCGACTTTTTAGTCGAGTTTAGGTTTATTCAACTCAGAACCCGATCTGGAGCAACAAATAATTTTTCCAGTGTCCAATGGTGCCAGATGTGGAAGCGCCAAGTGGGGCAGTGGGTGCTTGGTGCATAGCATGTGGATAGTAGAGGAAAGAAGCGTAATTTTTCTCTCACTTTGAAACAAAACAGACGCTTCCGCTTTCCTGCCGACATTTATCCATGCACCAAACAAAAATAGTCCCACCTAACGGCGGCGGCAGTGGGTTCCGGAAAAATAAAATGTTGCTCCAGGTGATGTGCTGAGTTGAATAAACCTAAAGTCGAGTAAAAAGCTGCTCACCACTCTCGACTTAAGCTGGAAAAATTTCGAATTAAAAAAAAAAGTTTCTAGCTGCAAAAGCTTTATAGAATTCAAAACCTTTCGGTGGAATAAAAAAAAATGTGAGAAAGTATTCCCCGTAGATACTAAAAATCAAAGTAAAATCTCAAAGTTCTTAGTTCACTTACAGATTTGTTGATAATTAACCTTGAGTTAATTTAAGGATCCACTGAAATGGCTCTGCTTCTCTTCCCTTGAACAAATCAGAGCCGACTGTGAGTTTTGACAATGAGGTAAAACAAAGTCCTCCGTCTTCCCACCTCAAAATACATGAAAAATGAAAGTGAGACTTGAGGATGGGCTTTACGTAATCGTCTCAAGTGAGAGACGTGCCAAAATTCCCCCACTTGATTCACTAACCCAAAGCCAGTGACCATTCATTCCCCAGTAAAGGCTCCCAAGCGTCTTTACAAGGCGAATTCTTTAAAGGTAGGGAAGAAGATCCGGTTATTTTACTCTCCTTCCCTCCTCAGGCACTACCTCACTAACTTCTTTTCAAATTATTCAAAAAATCAACTAAAGAAAAAGACGAAAGGAGTTCCTCATAATCATAAAATTGCATAATAGTAATAATGACACCTTTAGCATCTTCACAACAAAACGCAGTCTCCACACAACGCAGTCCACAAATAAAACAAGCAGAAAATGAAAGTAGCAAAGTTGACAAACTTTGTTTGGTGGCGTGGGCTTAAGATTTTCCTTAACTTTTATTGTTAAATTCTTTTGCGTGGGTTAGAGGAAAATATTTGCAAAAAATAATTATGGAGAGTGAGAATTGATTTTGATTGTCCAAAATCTGCCAGATTACTTTCACTTGGCAGATAAGGGGGAGGGGGTGTGATTACGCATAGGGGTTTTCTGAGACACAAGCCGAGTGATTAGGGTGAAGATGATCCTGACCTCCCGTGTAAACCCAGGCGTGAGAGGGGTAACCTTCTAACTTTGCAAAAAATATGAATATAAAAAAGTGCAAGAGGCACTGCTTATCTAGGAATCGATGAGAAGGGGGGGGGGGGTAGCTTGTTAAGTTTTAAGTGGAAGAATTGCAATTAACCTTCTTTAAATTGCAACAAAATGAAGAGATCCTTATCATTACACATTTTTCTCATCGTTCCTGACATCTCCCTTTTTATCATCTCAAAAATCTAAATGAGTCTAGCCAGTCTCCCTTCCCTCACGCCCCGTCATAACGACCGAAAAGCACGGGTCATGGATACTCTCATTGTAAATCACAGAGATTTTATGATAAAAATATTTCTTACACAAATTCATAATTTCTTAGTTTTGAACCTTTAATTTGCAAAATTTTTTCCTACTCCACTTGCTTGCGCCGGTTAAAGTATGGAAAAAAAGTTTTGAAATAAGAAGTCGTTGCAAAGCTTTTAATAAATTTTCCGTAATAAGTCGATGACTTGAAAAAAAATTCACATGATTTCGTAAGAGATGGAAAAAGAAGAGCATGAAAAAATGTTTATGAATTGTCGTCAATTATCCAAGACGGTAGATTTGAGTGCATAAAATTGAGGAAGGATTGTCTTAGGCTTTTACAAGGTGATTACAGGAGTAACTGAAGCTGAAAGGAATTTATGCAAGTTTTTGTCTTTATCTTTTCTTTTCCTTGTAATTCGTAATCCTCTGAAGATAAGAAATAAGGTGAAACGAAGTCGCGTGTATGATTTATAATTCTGGTTCAGGAGTAGCAGGAATAAGGTTTTTTTTGCTTTCTCCTCCTCGCCTGATTTTCTCATCTTATGTTCTTAGCTACTCATAAATTCTTCCGTGAGGTGGATTATGATCCTTTAATATTTTTTTATCGTGTTAAACTCTCCTCACTTTCTCCTCAATTATTTAGGGTAATGGGCTTTTTGGACTTCTTGGCAGAGCCAGTCGGATTATTTGATGAAAAACGGAGGAAATCTCCGTCATGAATTTATTAGGAGGGAACTTATGCTTTTTGACAAGGATGAGGGAGGGAGTATGTAGCATTCCACAAGAAATAATAAAAATCCTCTTCTCATAATTCCGAAATTGAATCTGGTTCTGGGGATAAAAAGAGCAAAAGAAGGAATCGATATCGTGGGAATTGGGAAAAACCGCGTCCAAATCCAACTAGAGCATTGGCACTTTGCTTTCAGTGGCGTTGTCGCACCCGCTATCCGGAATTCCGGCTGCTGTATTTTTATATTCTAAAAAGAGAGATTTGCCGGCGCTCGACAGAGCACGCGACATCCCTTTTTGAAAATAAAAAGCTGCCTAGCTGTACTAGAAAACGCATTTAGAAAACAGGTGGTTGGATAATTTGATGATTGCACTGACCAAACTTGTTTTGTAAAGTTTATCCCCCCTGAGGTCAAGTTAGTGTTCTAGCGTTTTTCGGTTGCGGTCGCCGTGACCTTCTTTGCTCTATGGGTGGCAGGAGACAAAGAGGGGGGTCACCAGAGAGACTCATGCCAAATCTAAAATACCCCTCTGATTTCAAGTTGCATTTTTCCTTTTAGAATTTTATTTTCCTGCACTTGCAAGATTACTAAAATTCGGTCAGGTTCAAAATTTTAGTAAATTTAACAATAGCGCTGCTCAATTTTGGTTTTGCCGTGCTGCCAATTTATCAGTTTTACAAACGCTTGCAAAAATGCAATTCCGGGATTTTGATTCAAACCCGAATTACCCACTATGATTGGCTCATGCGCTTCGTAAACTGCAGTTTAAAATCCATGCCTTTTTGCCCAGCAATTCTTATCAGATTCGAGAATTCTGGAATCGGGGTCACGCCATTACAGTTTTGCAGCTTGTAAAACTGATGTTAGAACTGCAAAATTAAACTGGAGTATAGCGCTAATCATGAGCTAATCCGCAAAGTTGGTGCAGCAAGCATTAAATAAGCGAATGGGAATTAGATTTTTTTCCCGCGAAGAAAAAATGCTTTACCGAAATAAACTAAGGTGACTATTCCCGAGGAGTATATTTTAGAAGTAAAAATTTAAACCCATTAAGAATACCTCTAGAAGAAACATGAATGAACCTTGGAATTGTAGCAGGAACTGGAAACCCGGAACACGTTGGGCATCCAAATCTCAGAGTTGATACAGAAAGCCTAGAAATCTGGTTGAATATTATTTTTCCTAGGTAGCTTTTCATGAAACTGAGCAGACGGACTCGGACTCATACACCCACCCATGAATTCCCCTCCTACGATAATCATATCTGTATTTCTCAGTATGATATCTCCGAGTTTAATGTTCAAAAGCTCTCAGAATGATTAACTAATATTTCCTTCCCATTTTTCCTTGGACTCTTTGGGAGAAGTTATCTTGTGGAGTAGTAGAAAGAGAGATGGAAATAAAGCATAATAAAAAATAAGTTGGGGAGGGAATAATAATAATATTCAAGGTGGGAAAATACTTTCCTTCTCCACACGTACTCCACTTTCTCCACTTTCACCCTTTTTAATCAATCTTAAGAGGATGGTAGAAGGAGGGAGTGAGGGGGTAGTAAATAATTTCACTGATTTTGATAAATGGGGAGTGAGTGATGGGATCTTTTCTATTTTATCCACGTAATCTCCTCAGCTCGTATTACGCAAAGGTATCCAAAAGAACTTCCGAGGGTCACATCACCCTCGCACTTCCTCACGAAATTCTATCTCCTCTCCTTGACGGCAGTAGGCCACATTAAAAATAAAAAATAAAAATTATATCAGATTCGTGTGGAAGAAGGGCAAAGATGTCAAAATGTGATTCAGATGAGGCTGAAGATGAAATAATTACACAAGAAATTTTTGAGGGACGTTTTTGGTACAGATCCATTTACGAGATGACAGACAACATCTTCACTTTCAACATCAGTCATCCATCTACACCTCCCACCTCATAATCTAATCTTCGCTTACGAAATTTTAATTAGGCGCTTAGCTATAATAACATTTTAATGGAATCAGAACTAACATTTAATATGGTGCAACCAAAATTAAGAAAATTGATATTTTTGAAAAGAATCATTTTTTTTTTTCAGAAAAAATATAAGCTCCGCTTGCTCTTGGAGGGTTATCTTCATTTGAAGTGAAACCAAATTCCGAGAGGTGGCTCCACTCAGACGAAATCCTGGTTTAAACCACCTCTAAAAGCTCCCCTCTCCTCCATTTGCGGGGGCTTTGCTAGTGTAGTGTCACCCAGTCAGTCAAAACTGTTCCTTTTTAAATTACTGTATTGAAGGAATTTTTTAATTTTTTAAAAAACTTTTTTTAGGTTTAATGTTTTTTTTCTTTTCTTTTCATGATTTTCAGCAATTTATTTTTATTTTTAAGAGGGAAATTGGATTTATATACAGAAGGTTTCGAAGCTTTAAGAATTTGTTACTTTGAAATTTTTCAGAAGGGCGTTGTAACTGGAATTTTATGCAATCTTCGCCAATTTGTCAATTTTTGACTAAAATGAAGATCTCCGTAGCGAAAATCGGCAGGTTTGATTTGGAATTAAGAGTTTGGAGCAGTTTGCGGCAAAAGGCGATTGAGGCTGCTCATGCTGACCCTAATCCTACCTTGCGAAAAAGGTGTTATTAAAACAAAAGCTTAATTACCAATTGTTACGCGTCTTTCTTCATTTTTAATTGCTAGGGATCGAGGAAGATGAAGAATTAAGAATTTTAATATTCGTTTCAACAGGTTTTAAGATGAGTATGTAAGGTTCGGATGTTGAGTAATGCTTTTGGGATATTTTGCTGTATCGGTGATGAGAGTGATAATTAAAGCTGAGTCAGTTGTCCACATACTGGAACTTCCATTCTTTCCTTTTATTTTCTGTATACTTTGTATTCATCTCATCTTCAGTTTGACTTGAGTAGAATTACGCAAGTGACGACAGACATGGATTTATTCATTCCGACTCTGAGAAAAATTAGAGACAAGATTTTATTTTAAATCTTTGTCTCCCACCTTTCATCATTTTTTGGAGACACTATAAATAATTTTAATCAAAAGTTATCATCACGGCGTCTAAGAATGTACCTCGGCTCAAACTTGTTTGGGGACAGATTTCTAAGGGAGAGGAAGGAAGGTGGATCCATTAACACAGAGAAAAATCATTTAAACTCAAAATAAATACCAGCATCATCAGCTCAACTTGAGAAAGAAAAAAAAAGAAGCTTTTGATTAATGATTATTACTTTCTCTGGCCGGAGGAAATGAGGAGTTCCTTCTCAAGTCCTTCTTTCATCTTATAAATTATAAGGATGAGCTAAGAAGGGAAAAAAGAACCGACGCCTTTTTCAATTGTCTCCATACTCTTCTTCTCCTTGAAAAAATCCAAGAGATCAACTTTTACAACTTAACGGAACATCATCTCTCTAATAGAAATAATATTTTTTTTTCCTTTCTTTCTTCTTCTGTGTTCCAAAACTTCTTTTGTCTCCAAACACTTTTGTATTAAAAGTTTTTTCTTATCTTTCTGTCGTATTCTTTTTTGAGGGTCCTTCTCTCCCTCGGATCTTCCTTATTAAACAATAATCATAAATCTTCTTCCTTTTGTCACCACCTTCTCCTTAACGGTGTTCACTTGTTTTATACTCTCCTCTCCTTTCGACATTTATTACTCCCATTTAGCCCACAACCCCAAAAATATTTCCAGCTCAATTCAAATCATCTGCTTCAACCCATCATTTCAGAAAATGTTTTTTAACCAATGCCACCTAAAAAATTTATATTGATTTGCAGCTTAAAAAAAAACTTGAAAAATTGAAGAGATGACATCTGTTTTTTGTTTCCATTTGTTTTTTTTTTTCATTATTTTTTAGACTCAGATTAAAAATTTTCTATGCGATTAACGTGATTAAAAATTCACCATTTTTTTTTTTGAAATTGGAGTGGCGATCATAAGAAAAAAAAGTCATATTTTCAGTTAGCAATAAAAGATGGTAGTTTTTTAGCATCTATTTTCCCTTTGACTATTGGAACAACTCGTCTTTTTTTCCGAATATAATCCCCTGTCTGTTTTCGCAGAAATCAAATGCTCATGGCATTGCATAAACCGATAAAGTCACATAATTAAAGGAATTAGATTATTAATGCTTACAAGTATTTAAGATATCTTAAAAGTTGATATTTTTCAAACTGAAGCAGTCTCCTAGAATTGAAATTTTTAGAAGTCTGAAAAAATCACCAAGTTTTCAAAAACCTCAAAACTCAAAAGTCTCAGAAAACTTGGGAGCCTCAAAACCCTCAAAAATTAGAAGAATTCAAATATCATGATAAAAATCAGAAACATCTCAAAAATCCCAATTATTCGAATGCTCATCATGTACGGTAGTTTTCCAGTCCACATAAAGCGTTGGATCTTTCTCTTTCAAAACTTTTTGTCGAGGTACTTTTTACGTAAATGGTAGGGCAACTTATAAAGCGACTTTGCCGGTTAATAAAGAGCAGGAAGGTGCGGCGTAACTGCCACTTAGAATCCAGGGAGGAAATAAATGCTTGTTCCTGTCTGCATTAATTGAATTTTCAATTATTTATTCCTAATTGTTCATAAATGAGGCTAATGAATGGAAATTTGCATAGAATATTTGGCACCTCTTTCATTATTTATATAGTTCTTTGAACTCCATTCTGTAAAGCCTCATTGTAATACACATTTACGCAACAATCAAGCGTATCAGGCTTGCAAATAATTAAAACTACCTTTGTCGAACTCACCCTTCAGACGGATTTGCGTGTGAAATTGCAAAATTATTCCTCTATTTTCCATTAAATCAAATCGGTAATGCAGTTCTTTGGCTTTTATGCCGCATTATGCTTTCTCCCCTTTCACCCCAACCTTCCCCTTTTTCCAGGAGAGACAAGTTCTTACTGTTCTATAATTTTCTCCAGGAACCCGAAGAGCATCCCCATCATATCCATAAATCATAGAGGGGGAAGGAAAATAATGAAAATTGTAGGACGTCTTTCCATTCATAAGTTCCCGCCTCACGACACACCCAGAAAACCTCCCGCTGTGAAAGCCTACCTCCCTCATCTCCTACGGGAAAACCAGAGAGAATAAAAAAGCAGAGCTTCTATCCAGCAGATTTCACAGATCCTCAGAATGCTCACCTGTGACAAATCACCTTGTCGCCGCCGTTCTGTAATTTGCAAAATTGAATTCGGGTAATTGAGCAGGACAAGGGACCAGACAACAAAAAAAAATTGCTCAATTTTGCTCGAAATCCATAATGACATAATTCCAGTCATAAAAATAATTCAGTGTTTTATGAGAATTTTTTTCAAAATAAAAGAAAGAGTTTCGGCGAATAGTTTCTAAAGGGAGAAATGCACAGATAGAAATTCTGGGTATTAATACTGGTGGGTTATTGTGTACATAAGCTCAATTACTAATTGCTCATCCCCTGCCTATAACTGCTTGCTCGACAGATTCGCATCCCTCTAATTCCATGCTATTAAAAATCCTTTTTTTGTAAAAGTTGAAAATGATGAAGGATCCTGCCCTATTATTTTTTATGACAACAAAAGGAGACTCTCATTGTTGAGAGCAGAGTTGACGGGTTATCTATCATTAACTTTTTTATCACAGGAAGTAATTCTTTTTTTTTTGTTCCTGCTCATACTGCTGAAGAGGGAGATGATACTATGACGGACAAGAGGACAACAAGGGGGGGAGTTTATTATTGAAATTGGGAAATAATATGAAGAGGCACAGGAAATCATGTAAAAAACTGAGTGAGGATAATTGAGATGAATATTTGTCAACAGAGGAAATTAGTCTCTACGATATAATTCTCCCTCAATTTTAATAATGATTTATTACAAGAATAGACCTGAGCCCTATTGTTGATTTTTAATAATTGCCTGTCCCTCCCTTACCTCATCTACTACTAATTTTCCAGGATCCCCGGAAATTGAGGACAGGAGGAGCGGAAAGCTTTAATTCATTTCCCCTCTCATTGAAAAGTGGAGAATTTGACCTCTGACAGGAATGATTCGGATTTACTCCTCGAGAACAAATGAAGGGAAAGCAGGGGGAGAATATTGGGAATTTGGTGCATTGGAAGCTGGAAAAACTGGGAAAAGTCCGCAGTGGAGTAATAATGCGACAAAAACCGGTTAATCTTCTCCCGTCCTCTCCCTGTATCTAATATTCATCATCATCACTCACTTCCATCTCCCCTCGTCTCCCGGGTACTTTCCTCCCTCGACATCAACAATACACCAGAAACAGAGAGAACAGATTTCTCATCTTCCCAAAATATTCAACAGATTTCATGCTCCAGACGGCGAATAGGCAACACCAGAACTTAACACCACTTTTCTAAGAAGCGAATCTCTGAACGCCAATTTTCTCAGATTTAAAATGAAAATAGATTAAAATTTTGCTTAAAAAAAGCTTCGTCTCTCCCATTTCATAAGAATTTTTTTCAAATAGTCAGATACTCTGAGAAGGAAACTAAAATTCAAGATTTTTTTTGAGCCGGTGATTGCGACTTGTATTAATACAGGAATTAAATTTTAACTTTTCGTTAACACATCGCATTTTTTTCGTATGACTTTATTCATTTTCGTTGTGTAATTTATGTATACTGAATTTTAGAAGATGACAGAGTTTTAATGAAAACAATTTCCCACTGAAATTAATAAAATACAGCAGCAGCAACAACAACAGCATATTTTCAGCATATAGTAAAAATGACAATGGGAATTTGTATCGGTCACACTCTAGTTATTTTCTAGCGTATTAGCGTAGAGCCATGACTGATTAAAGTTTTGTGAAATTGGTTTAAATAAAGTGATTGATTTCAAAGTCTTTGACTCTCATTTTGATTATTTGAAGAGCTCGCTGGCATAGTACCAGATTTTGAAAAAATATTCATTCCTCTTGAGGACGGTGGATTTGGCATAGGACACGATATCGGCATCCATGCTGTTTGATTTCATCCATGAGACGGTGTTCTCGGAATAGCTTCCGTCATCTTCTGCTTTTGCTACTGGCTTTGCTTTCAATGTTGTCATTTCTATAGGAAATCAAAATAGAAATTAACTTGAAATTCAGTCATAAAATGGTATATGGGAATTCCTGCTTTCGACGAGGAGGGAAATTAAATAGTGCGGAAGAAGTGGATCGTGTAATGAAACTCGATCACATCACTTTCATTAGCATTAATTCATTTCGAGATTAAGACTATCACACCAGGAAGTGCACTTTTATTTTAACGAATCTGATTTGAATAAAATAGTTTTCTTATTCTTTTGTTTTTTTCTTTTTGGAGTTGCTAATGCTCGAAGACTGCTGGATTCACTTGCTCAAATTGATTACCGGAAAATAACCGTAATAGTCTTTTCAAAAATATAATTCTTTTTTTTTTGCAATAGCAAAATGGTGGCCGAATCTAATTTTTCCTCGACGTCAAGACAGCATCTTTATGAAGAGGAATTTCTTACCTTCTGAACGAGATATTTTAACATACTCATCGGATTCCAATGGTTCACTCATTCCAATTTTGTTCGTGGCAATGATTCGCACGGTGTACTCGTGCTCATCCTATAAAGAAAGCAACCATTAGTATACCCGACCTTTAAAATTTTCCTAGAGCCATGAGAAAATAAAGGGAGAACAGTCAGGGGTCATGAGCGATTTTTTAGTTCAGTTTACGTTATTCAACTCAACACTAAATCTAGAGCAAAATATAAATTTTCCAGAATGCAATAGCGCCTGTGGTGGAAGCGCTTTGTTGGGCCAGCGTCTTGCAAGGTACGAACGGTGGATGGAGGTTCGGATGTTGATAAGAGGATAAGTGAGCAAAGAAGCGTCTGTATTTCGTCCGGTTGATTATGATAGAAGTTTTCATTCAACTGATTAAAAAAA
The DNA here is from genome assembly GCA_019776545.1 of Brachystomella parvula. Lineage (NCBI taxonomy): Eukaryota > Metazoa > Arthropoda > Collembola > Poduromorpha > Brachystomellidae > Brachystomella > Brachystomella parvula. Next base: position 21,157 of record JABASM010000560.1, read on the forward strand.
AAAGACGCTTTTTTGCCTACTTATTCAAATTTCAATTTCATGTACCGTAGAATGCTGTAATAAGGGACAGTTTTCCTGTTCATTCGTGAAAAAAAGGTTTAAGGACGCAATTTATTTTTGACTTTTCACGGCATATTCCAG
>JABASM010000561.1:0-21275 GCA_019776545.1 Brachystomella parvula
ATTCAATAGTGAACAACTAGGGACCCTAAGGAACTCTCATACCAAAAATCAAGTCAATCGGACCAACCGTTGCTGAGATCTGTAGGTCCGGACGGACATTGCATTCGCATGAATAACGCTCGCGCTATTAATAAGTCACCCCCCCCAAGGAATTCAACAGCTTTGTTCAACAATTTGCAACTAGTATGTTTAATAGTTACCCCAGGCCTACCCTTTAGATTCCTGGTCGAATTTGGGGTTTCTTCATTCGACAATCTAAAGTCTCAGTCTGGTCCATTTAACACACTCAACGGCAGAAAACAGACTCTCACGGTCTTCTGTGGCCGCCGCGTTGACCTAATGCACGGTCTTCGGGACGCCAGTTACATTAGTCACCCTCGCTTGCCCTGACACGTTATCTGCTCTTACTAGCCCAAAAAATCGCCGTATCTCTCCAATTTTAAAGGATGGAAAAAAGCCTGAAAGTGTGCCTGGGTGCCCCATTCAGTGCCTTAACTCGCGGATCACTTTTCTCGCTTGCCTTGGCCAGGAGTAGCGTTGAGAGCTTAGGCAAGCAGAAGCCCACGTACGCCGGACTTGATACAAGCTGAGGGCCCTACGTAGGCACACGGTTAGTCCCCATCTCCTACTGCCGGGTCAACAATATCTCAAGGCAGCCGGGACAATTGTACCCACTACCTCGACATTTCACACACCTCACTACTTTTTATGGCATTTTATTAGGAGAAATCGAGCCGAGAATTCACGGTGGAACGAGCTACCAGGCCTCCGCTTCTTGAGCATTATAACCCTTCAAACTGAAAAAATTATAAAAATAAGAAAAAATAGGATGTCTTATTTCATTTAGTCCGACTGTACTGTTTGAGAAACGGTGGTGCCGTATCCCGTTGCATTATACTTTCTTCTAGGAAGTTTTAAAGAGAAAGTAGGACAAAGAGGGGAGAAAATGACAGAAGAAGTAAACCAGAACGCCTCCTTTGAATTTATAATGAGACAGATATGAGAGGCTCTTATTCAATTTTCTTTGCGGTAAAATGCAATTCCCATCTCCTTTACTCCAGACTCTAGAGATGAAATTTCACCTTTCTCCCGCTTTCTTCCGTTTACTCTAAAAGTTTAACGGATGAGAATCTACTTTTCTAAAAGTCTCATTTCCTACTAGAAAAATAGGATTCTTGGAGACGTACTTTATTTCAAAATAAATAATGGAGCAGGTTGTGGCTTTTCCTCTGCCTGCATTTCCATCAAGGCTACACTTAAGAAGGATTCGCTGCACTTCTTCGGCCCCCTCCTTTTGATTGACATTGACTTAACTGAATAAAGTCTTATCTAGAGCTGACATGGCTGGATGTCATCAATCTTGAATGTAATCACTAGGGTTCAGTGACAGTAACTGAGCCTCTAATGCTCTCACTCATCACTGTCTCAAAATCATAGCAAAAGGTTAAGTGAAAGAAGCCTGGAGGACAAAGGAGATGGACATCCCCACTCATTCACTGGACGGATTTTAATTGGCGGGAGGAGACGGGAAGTTGTAGTAAGATTCTTACTTACCTCTGTCCTTCCTCCTTTCAGCTCCCGACTGTCCAGCCACCATGTAATCATGGGTTGTGGGTGTGAGCCCCAGGACTCACAAGTAATTTCATACTGGGTATCCGTCGATAGTTGACTATGCCGCTGGAGAATAGACACCGTCAGAGGACGTACTGAAATAACCATTAGGGCATTAACTCAAGATGACATGTCTTAAAAATTTTCCTCATACTTCTACTGCCGCTACAAACATTTTATAGTAAAGCCTCAGCGTTATGTTAGTGGCTCTTCTCAAGTTCCAGCTCCCTTTCCTAAAGTCCTGGTTTTCTTTTCACTTTCTTTAATTACATGCAGTTTTCCATCTCCCTTGTGTACTTTCCTCGCGGAAATTGTCCTTTTCGGTCTCTTACTGAGGAGACATGACCACCGCAACAAGGACTAGACTTTCACTCCTCTTTATACCGAGAACCCCTGTGTATAAACCTCACCGCTGCTACAGATCAATACTTTCCCTACATGCACACTGCAAATTAAATTTAGAAAAGTTTGGTTTCAAAGGGGAAACTTGAACAAAGAGCCTCAGAGCTCTGCCAAAGTAATCAAGAGCAGGCCAGCGCTCCCGAGTCTTCTTTTCTATTATTTTGCCGGTCAGCCAAATGTGCAAGGTTTCCTAGAATGCTTTGTGATAATAATAATATGTCAGTCCCATAAAAGACAAGCTCAATAATAATAGTCCGGAGAGAGTGATGGAAGCTTCGACTTTCATGAAAGCCGCTTTCTTTATTTTTACACACAATTTTGTTTCGAGTGAACTTGGTATCTTCAAGCCCACCATCTTGGCCGACCCCAGCCGAACTCATTAGTAGAAATCAAATGAAAAAGTATTTTCTGCTGAGCATCCACCGAAATAGTACGGTGGAAATGATTCTAAATTAGAAACTGAGGATGAGCCAAAATTTTGCATTTTCGGGCAGTGACATACAGAATCCATTTTCAAATTCCAACAGTTTTCTAAATATCCAACAGTCTTTTGCACTAAAAAAAAGCCAAATTATCGCTTTTAATAACATTTTACAGTACACTTCTCCTGCATTTCAATTTCAGTTTCAATCAGCTCAACTTTCTCATCTAGCCTCAACACTCTTTTCAACTGAATGAGATCAAAGTAAACATTGCATCGCCTTCAATCAATAAGGCTGGCCAAAGAACTTGCCAATTGATTTTATTGCAATTAGTTCTGCGTCCTGCGGCTTACTTCAGAAGCTTTCTCTATATGAAAAGGTAAAAAATTGGAACGTGATTATGCGGCAAAATAACCTGAAAAGCGTTTGCTCACCACCTGCTTTTAATTACGCGCCTACGGTTTCCGACGCATTTGAATAATTTACTCTCATTCTCGTTTGAAAAGTGATGTGAGGAGTTTAGGTTTGGAAAAAAAACACTTCTCACTTTCACCCACGCCTTTAAATATTATTGGAAATTGTGAATTCTTCAATTGTAACATGGTTGTTCCTACGGAGCAGCATGCTTAAAAACGAGGAAAAACCTTTAAATTAAACATAACTTACAGTTGAGTTCAATGATGACAGTCTTATAAACAGGAGGAAGAAGAAGTGTATTGGAAGCCCGGCAGAGCAACTGGGCTCGATGATGAATCCTTTGAATATTTGGCACTGAAATATGATTTATCACTTCGCTTTCACTCTCTACGTGGTAGGAGGAGTCAATGAGCTCCTCATTCAGGTACCAGTAAACTAATGGACTCGGGATTCCTAGAAATCAGAAAGAGAAAGCATATCAAATTACATTAATTTTAAGCACACACACTAACTCTCTCCGTCCTTAACTTAAATTAATGATTTGGACACTTGGGCTGACTGAGAGCGAGAGGACAGACTTTCACTTTGTCATTTGTTCCCAGGGATTGGATTCCCTTCTCATGCTTCGTCACTTCGGATCCCTCAAATTTAAATTACGATCCTGACTTAACCACATCATCACTCTTTTGGGGAGAGACGACGGGTAAATAGAAAATCAAAATTCTTGAGGCAGTGGATATTCCCCACCCCTCCACACTCCTCCATCATCGTCATTCATAGAGCCTGAAAACTGCCAAGGATCAGGGAGCGAATAGCTTCGGCCCTCGAACACTCCATATATTCCTTTGCTTCACACGCCAGATCCCCAGCTCTACTCCATTTCTAATGTTTCAAAGTAACTCTTCTGAATGATTTAGGATTCTAATTTGTTGGCAAATGATAACGTATGGCCTATTACTGCCAGGTAGTCCGGTCTTAGAACTTTTCCTCATGAATTAAAATGTACTGATTATGATTGGGATAGGCTGGAATGGAGAGAGAAAGTTTTTAGAGTAGTGAGTCCTTGCTCAGAGTCTGGAACTCCCATCTCTTTTTCCTTTGGAATGATTTATAATCCTCCACGCCCAGGCCTAAGTTCCAAAAATCTTGAAGATAATAAGGAACTCTACTGTAAATCATTCAAGGAAAACCTGCCAGTGTATTTAACCCTACCCTTTCTCGCCACCGCCTTTCATTTTACTACACCTCCCCCTGAAGCAGACGAATTTCTTCTCAATTCAAAAGTGAAAGATCCAGCTTTCACACTGCATTGTCTAAATTATAAAACAAGGAAATTTTTTTTCATTAACTTACCACCACGAACAGTGCAAGTTAGCTCGAGTGTCGAGCCTTCCCGGTAAGGACCGACCTCACCTCGGAGACTCAGGCCCGTACTTTCAAATATTTGTGGTTCTTCAGGAGGCACTGGAAAACAGAAAGAAAAAAAAATAGCAATGCAAAAGCTGAAGAAATTTCTAACTGCTTTTTCCCATGCAAGGAATTATTGATTTCCCTTTTGGCGTAGGAGCGTGTTTACAATGAAATGTTTTTGCATGTATAAGAGAGAGCTTCCTTCAATTAAAATCTCCTGCTGTAATGATTTCTGGATGTTATGTTAGAGTGAGAATCAAATGACAAATGACTGGAGTAGTAGTCTGCCTGCTGATAGGAGACAACAATGGGTGATGATTTTCATTAGGGATGGAGGTGCGGAAAGAATGATGAAAATCCTGGATTCTGATGACGGGGAAGAAAGTTCTTTCATTCGCACCATTTCCATTCCACCAATCCGCTCATCCCCTTTTGTGTTTATTGTGCGGGAGAAAAATAAAAGGGAAAGTCTAGAGGCATTCACCTTCCCCAGGACCACAGTAGGCTTTGAAATATGGTGAAGAGATGAAAAGACAATCACTTTTTTTTCCTTGTCTTCCAGAAAACCTCTTTCCCTTTTGGCCACCAACTGTCATCATCATCATCTTCAGAATTCAGAAGGTGTATAAGAAGTAAGGTGTGAGAATGGGGAAAGGAAAAGAATTCTGTTGAACCACTCCTTTTTCTACTTGGCTTAAACAGAAGTTGACATCCTAAGAGCCCGCGTGTCAGAAATCATTCAAGAAGATGCTGGGCTTAGCCGGAAGAAAATAATTTTTTATTTGAGGGATGTTAGAGAAAGTTGAGTTTGAGGAGTATCCAGTGAGTTGGTGGTGGTGGTAGTGGGGAGAAAGTTAAAAGTTTAGCTCCGGCCGCCGGATTCGCCTCTAGGAAAAAGAATGAAGTTGATACGATCCTCTTCTTCCTTCATACGCTCATCTCCGATTATCCTTCCCTTTTTTTTTTGATCGAATTCAATTCATTCCATCCGTCATTCTTCCTCTTCTTTCCTCTTTTTTTTTCTTGAGCTTTCACCCGGGAACAAGAGGAAGGGAGTAATGTGGGCTCCACTTCCGATTAACTTGACTTCTAGCTCCCAACTTTTCCCTGCCAGTTTCTTATTTCTTCAGTTTTCAAACTTGAGAACTATTATTTCAATAACTTTTCCTCTTCTCCTGAGTCCTCGAGGAAAATCAAACAAAACTTTAAACCGGAGTTTTGCATGACTCACTTTGACAGTTCCTCTTCATTTAAAAATTCTCTATTCCCTTAACCTAATCTTGGAATTTTTTCTCCGACTCCTCCTCAGTTATTATTATAATTTCAGGAAAAAAAACTTGGGACTAAAATAAGAATTTAGTAAAAGTAGATTTTAGAAGTTTGTTTCTATTAGCCTACAACATTTTTTCCGGAATTTATTTTACCTTATAAAGAAAAAAATGCTTTCTCTCGAGGAAACTTTGTGTTGAAAACACTGGTATCCTGCCCTGGAATGCCACAAAAGATTTTCAAACTGACAGAAGGACGTCTTTGCTGAGTGATGGATGGAAATTCGAGATTTCCCTAGGAAAATAACTGACACTTGTATCAAAATGTTTTACGAAATCCGGAAAAATCAGATACTATTACACCCTTAATTTACTGAACTTTAACTCCTACATGTTAACAAGATAAGAGGAGAACCAGAAGGGAAGCACAGGCTAATTTTATTACTATTGATTATCCTATTAAAAATTTGAGTCGATAGTAGACTAACCTGTAATGGTGAGGTTGAGACGGGTCTCACGGCTGGGTGAGTTTCGGAAGTCCACACGACAACGGTACATCCCTTGATCCGAGATGACGACATCCTCAATAACTAATCTTGCAGGCTCAGAGACTGTTCGGAAATGGGCTCTTTTCCCAAATGGAATTTCCGCAGACCAGTGTTTTGCCCCGTTAAATGGCTTCCCTCGCACGTCCAAGCTATGAAATTCAAAATGGAGAAAATGTTAGAGAAGCATTTACAGTCGTAGAACTCAAGTGTCTTCAAAGCTGTGCACTGAGCTCCCAGGAAATTCCCACTAACCCAGAGTCCTAGTGAAGCAGAGAGTAGCCTACATCCCCTCAAATTGTTCAATCCTTTCCTACTTTCTAATAACTCTGCATCCTCCACCAACCAGATTCATTTCCCTAGATTTACCCATAAACCTTATAGGCTGTGTAGACAGAGATTACTGTATTAAAACCGCAGATGGAAACCATATTCGGCTAGAGTCCTCGTCATCCTAACGTTACATTTCCGCAATAAAGCGGCGAGCTTGAATAAGTAATCCTCAACTACACACAAGAATGACGGGTAATGGAAAACAGAATCCAGATCTTTTTCCCCCGGTAAGAATCCTTTCAAAAATTGTAAAATTTAAACTAACTCAGGACTTTCTCTTCTTCCTTTCTTCCCCTATTTACTCTGCCAATGGGTTTCTCGTGTTCCAAGTCCTAAGAGAGGAAGAAAGTGGTAGAGAAAGGAATGAAAGATTAATTTGAGTAAAACGAAACAATCTGTGCAAAGGAAGGTTTCCGGTATTTTTCCTAGAGAAGACTCGGGCTGTAGGTAGAAAGTACTTGGAAGAGACCAATACTGGGCCGCTCAGTTCCTAACGGATTTCCACCACCGGCTTTCATACGTGGAGGGCCCGGCTTGGGCTAAACTACTTTCACTTTAAGTATAAGTGTGCTGAGAACTCGAAATGACCTGAGTACTGACCTGGTTGAGAAAGGTAAAAAAAGAAAGCCCGAATTATTTACAACCCCGTTCTCCTATTATTTTATTATGAAGAGTTATGTAGCCCCCTTGATTCCCTTCTTGCTAATGGCTACTATTTAACAAAAGAGGAGCCACACCCTTTTCGACTGTCCGGATTCCACTTTCATTATAAGGTTTTAGTCCTCTCGCATTTCAGAAGGTTAATGGTTTGGAGGTGAGGTCTGGAAAGTGTAAAAGGGAAACAAGTTAAAGTAATTAACCCCCGGGAAAAAATGGCTGTTAGATAATTATTACTCGGATTAACAAGTTGAAAACTCTTTTTCATGAAGTTTTTATGCGGTCGAGTTTTAGAAAGTATTTTTTAAAATGAAGTTTCACTTTAACCTGATTTTATGAGTCTGGTACGCAAACAATCTCGAATGCGGATTTTTTCTAACCGTTTTCCAAGAAAGTATAGCAGGATTTAATTTGCATTGAATAGCTTGTTCTTTATTCTGCGAGGCGGCAGGAAATAACGAAGTTTGTTGCGTGAATAATGGACTTGCTCTCAGATGTAAAAAAGAATAAGTAATTTGAGAGACTTTAGCGAGCGAGGTGGGAATGACATTAGCCATCAATTCTCTCTTGTGCCTTACCCGAAGGAAATTGTGTGCAATATTGGGAAATCTGCAGAGGCTTTTTTCAAAAAAGAAAGAAGATGAGAAAGTAGATGGAAGAGAGCGGAGGGAAAAAAGAAAGGTTGAACAGAAGACTACTATAAGTTATGGGTGGAGAAATGAAAGGAATAAAAGCGGCTCCTTTTAGATTTGGAATCAAAAAATATGGTCAAAGACCCCCTTGTCTAAATTCTAACCCTAGTCCCTGAATCAAAATGTGTCAGACAGTTTTGATATAAAAAAAAAGCCAGCCTTCCCTTTCTTCTGCTACCTGTACTCCCTTCAACAATACGAAAAACTATTTTGGATCAAATGTTATTACAGATTACTTTTTTGACCTCTTCCCTTGACATTCAGAATTAACCCGGATGACTGTGTAGCAGTTGGCGTTTTATAGAAACTAATGGGCTTGATTGGAAAGTTTGAAACACATCATCAAAGAATCCTTTCCTAATAACTTAATACACGAGTCGGCGAAGGGTCGGATGCTGCTCCTTAAACTTTTTTGAAGATTATACACACAGTAGTGTAGCATTATATAGTTTGAAGCGTTTGATTTTATTAAGGGTGTAAAGGGAAAGTGGGCTATTACTTGAATTTGAAAAGGAAATGAAAGCTTTTGAGACGTTAAATTTGTATTCCTATAGAATGAACTCTTAAAAGAATATGTTCAGTATCAAATCCGTAAAATTGCGTTGATTTTTTTATCGCGGAAGGTGTGGAGGGAAGTTATGCCAAAAATAAGTTTATTCCTTTTTATCGCTGCAGAGGAACTGATGCAATCCATTTTTGATATGTTAAGTCAAAAAAAGTACTACTGCTTCAAACACCGATTTCGCGGAGGAATTACGATGCAATGATGTAGTAAACTCTTGCAGCATCTGTCATTAAAATTAATTTAGTCGATGTCAGCTCAGTTGAGAGCAAGTTCACCTGATGATCCTCGTCGTACTTATATTTGTCATACCTAGCGCACCAAACAAGCAACAATGAAAGTCAGAAACTTGAGAAAAATTGGAGCGGGGAGCAGAAATTGCGCGGCGGGATTTCTCTTTCCGTGCTCTTAAATTTTATTTTTAAGAAAATAAATTTTTTTTGGCGCATATCTCGGCTGCCTTTAACTTTCTCCATTACGGGTGTAGTAAGTAGTAACGGGTGATCAATAAAAAAAGCGACAACCATAAATTGCCCTTTAAATGCCTCAAATTCATTTTTTTGGCAAATTTCAAAGAAACCATCGTATTCTACGCTTAATTTTACGTTAGGTAGGGTTCATCATCAATTCAGTAAGGGAAAAATCCAGCGTCACCGTTCGATTAAAGTCGACGGTCTCCAAAACCACTTTGGACTCCTTATGAGTAAAATCTGCTGGAACAGAAAGATCCTGAGGCTGAGGTCCTTACTGGACATCATAATTTTTTTATCTACTGCGGAGGTCAATTCTAAAGCTTTAAGCAAATAAAACTTGGTAGGATACCACAGAAGTTAAAAAAAAATACAATGAGCGATTGGGACAATAGGACGAATTTCCACTCCAGCAAATTCTACTCATAAGGCGTCCAGCGTGGTTTTGGAGACTGTAGATATCAATCGAGCGGCGACGCTGGACGTTTCCCAAACTGAATTGGTGATGAACCCTACCTAACGTAAAATTAAGCGTAGAATACGATGGTGTCTTTGAAATTTGCAAAAAAATGAACTTGAGGCATTTAAAGGGTAATTCACGGTTGTCGCTTTTTTTATTGATCACCCGTTACTTAAAAAACTGAAACAAAGTTATAGGGTTATAAAGTTTATTTCAATTTAATATATTTTTTGAATTTGTTTATTAAGGTTTAACCGAACTCTGCTCCTAATGCGTAAATTTCAGTCCAGTTTCAAACACGTTTTAAATAAATTCTATTTATTTCGTGGACAAAAAACTCAAAGAACGGCCAAATATAATAAAAAAAAATCCTCGGAAAATTCACTTCGGAAAGAAGGAAGGATGACCCGTTTAACTGCAAGTACAGAGTGGAACATTTATAGTAGTGAACGGGGTTACCCCACCTTTCATACCCCAACCCGCTCAACTGGGCAAAGACGGGCAAATGCCTCCGTATGCAGACATACAGTACAAACGAATTCGCCCATATATTTTATGGGTTATGTGGGTTATCCTCGTTCACTACAAAATGTTCCACTCTGTATGTTGCATTTCTTTTATGTTTGGCGTTTCATGACTTTCTAATAAAGGGAAAGGAAAGTTGGGGAAAAGGGGTGCGCTCAAGCTACTACCGTTAAATGACTTAATCAAATACACTTGAGTGTTTCTGAGCTGTTAAAATTAATTTATCTTTGGCTCTGGAGAATGGAGAAGATGTAAGAAGAGAAAGAGGGGAAGGGAAGAAAGAAAGAGGATAAAATTCATCTGGACAGGAGTGAAAGTAATGTGATTTCTCTTCCACTCTCCATCAATATTAAATCCGTCTTCCAGCTATCATTCACCTTGTTCCTGGATGAGCAGTATCAATGTGTACACTGACTAGAATAAGATTAAGTGCTGGAATTTATTACCTGTAGATTGGAATACTTTCTTCCCCCCTGAACCACAGGACCATGTAGACGGTATCCTCCCTACTCCGTGGGGTGATTCCGCAAGGTAACTCCACACGCTTTCCAACCACTCCATCCAGTGAGACCAGCATCTCTGTCCCTGTGTAAAATACACAAGAGAAAACCAATTCGGATAAACTGATCAGAAAATAAAGGTAGAGGCAGAGGATTTAATCGGGGAGAATTCTAAAACAGGAGAGAAAACGTAGATTCGAGTCTTATCAATTCACGTCAACGGATCTCCGTTTGGCAAGGATGGTGTAGAGAGAAAACTCATATGCCATTTGCACAATGCTTCAGGGAGTGGAACTCAGGCTTTTTGGCAGGATAAACAAGGAACTTTGTTTACCAATAAGCACGTAGAAAATTTTACTAATTAGAAAGGAACTCAGGCTCTTAGGGATACATAATCCCTATGCTAATTTAATTGAGCTAAATCTGTTTTCTTTACTCACTCCCATACAGCTCTCAACTTATAGAAGTTTAATTACAAAATTTTCACAGTTTTAAGCTAGGACTCTTACAAAATAGAAGAAAGTCCGAGAAGTTTCCACTCATTTTTTATTATTCGGAAAATTTTTAATTGAGCGTCAACACCACATGGGCCAATACTTGGACTCATGGAATTTCTTCTCTTGAATAATCAATACGTTTTACGAGTCAACTCCTTATTTACTCTCTTATTTTTACCATAATTGGCACCTGTCTCTCACCTAAGTCAACTGACAGCTCAAAGTTATTATTTGCAAAGTGAAATGGAGAGGTAGAGCTAATTTTAGCTTCCCAACCACTTTCTCCAAATGCACATAGTTTTTGTGAAGAACTGCCGCATTGAAGTTGAGAGGAGCTTGTCTGCGGAAAAAGGGTAGTAGTATATAGGGCGATTGACTGCATGAATAAAACCATCTCATCATAAACTGCCATCGAAGGATGAGCTGAGTCACTTATTTTAAAAAAGGAAAGTTTAGGAGTTTCTCATCTCTTTGTCTAGTAAGATGGCGAGAGAGGAAAAGAAGAGTAGAAGAAGAACAATCTTCTCTAATAAAAAGTAAGGTAGTTTCAAAGTAAAATATGTCTTCAATTAATTAAAGTCCTTCCGCAATTTAGGCCGATAACATGAAAGCTAAGAGCTCATCTCGAGTGTGTGTCTGGAATAGGCATCGTCCCCTCTACCCTTTTCTTCCTCCTTCCATTTTTTTCCCTTATTACCTTCTCCTTCTCGGTTTCACTTTCTCCAATATCTTCCCTTCATAGACTTTCCTCAAAAAAGACCCACCAAAGCCTTTTCCCCCTCCTAAGTTATAACCAAGCCGAGGATTTTTTTTTGAAGTGGTTCCAAAGCATATAGGGTAACTCCTTATATTTTTTCTCCGGTGTGAACTTTGACGCTCTTCATTTTCGTTAGGAGAGGAAGTATAAAAAAACAAAGGGCTAAAGGGCCATTACGGCTAAGACAAACTCAAAGTTCGTGTGTAGGAAACTTAAACAGATGAAAATAGGCCCACAATTTCTCTCTTCTGTTCTTTTTCTAGTCCAACACTTAAATTCCTAGGTTTTTCTCCTGCTTTTACTCTGATGGAAGTTGCCCGACATATATTCCTCTTCTTCCTTTAGAACTCATTAACCGAGTAACTTCTAACTTCCTCGTGGTAGGCTAATGGCTCGAGCATCTTTGTCTGTTTCGCCACTTAACTTTCACACTAGTACACTGGAAAAGACGGCTCTCCTCTTCTCCATACTAAAAAGGAAACAAGACTTTCATTTTTAATTTTGTTTGGAGGTAAAAGAAGAAAAAAAAAAGTGGTACAATTCTCTCTACAGTTTTTTTCTCCATGCTTTGCAAACAAATATCAGTTTTTGTAAGGCGTTACCCTAATTTCTAGCATTTCGAAGTAAATAATTTTTTTCAGTTTTTTTAGGCTAAAATTGACATGACGGAGAAAATTTTTATTTTCAAGGCATGGAATTATTATTCCAAAATTTCATCCACCGCCCTCTGTCAACTCCTGAGAGCCCTTAATTCTTTCGTCATTGCTCAATAGTTCTCAAATTACCACCCCCTCCCCTCTTTTATCGACTGCTTCACAAAGTATTAGCTAATTTGCATATGGTTTCATTAGACAAACGACCGCTGATGGCTTCATCCACTCCTCCTCTCTCCTTCCTAGCCGAGAAATTTTGGCAAGGAAGGTAAATATTTAGCAGGGTAGTTTAGGAATCGAAAAGCCCGGGGTCGTGATCGGATATTTGAAACTTTAACGAGTCCAGAATTGGCTCAAAAAACCATTGGTATTATTACTATTATTGGAAGGAGACTGGTTTGTAAAGTTTAATAACGTGATGAGCGTTTGAGGATTGAGGGTAATAAAATTGGGAAGCCTTTGATGACTCTTTTATTACTGAGGAGTAAAAAGGCTTATGTTTTATGAAAGTGCTCTTTTAACGTTTTTCTACGTCCTCCGAGGCGAAAAAGTTTGGAAGAAGGAAGTGAAGCGGACCCTGGCCCAGATATCTACCTTCTTTCTGAAGAAGGAGGAATTAAATTGTAATTGACAAAACTAATATAAATGGACAAGAGTGCTGAGTTTGTAAAATGGGATCTTTATTACGTCATTCCAGAGAGTTGATACAGAGATAAGTGGGAAAGGACTTTTCTATCTGATAAAAACCCTATATAAACTCTAATACAAGTGATCAGTGTGGCAAGCTGCCCACGACCTGAATCAAGAAGTAATTTTCTAGAACCCATTCCCTCTTTTACTGCCTTCTGGGTTAAATCTCCACCACTTTCTCCTCGTCACCCCAGTTAATCTAATGTTGTCAGACTTTTTTATACTCACTTTCCCTCTACTCTCTCTACTCTCTCCCTCAATCTACAGTGACCACCATCAGTATCCTCTAGGATAAGAAATTTATGAACGTTTCCCTACTTCCCAATCCGTTCACATTAACCAGGGATTAAAGTGATGGTGAAAGTTCTCTTTCCATTTCAAAGGTGTAGAAACCAAGCTTTCCAAGAGGGAGCTGTTACTTAAGACTTTAAAACATTATTTTCATCAGGGAAAATTCAAAGTTTTAAACAAAAACAAAAGCATAGCCAGCCTCTTAACCGCAAAATTCAAAGTGTTCTTTTGTGTGAAAACTCAAAAAGAATTTTAATTATATTGACACTGAATTCAGTGAACTGGACAGCCCCTGTTTGATGCGAGTCAATTTGAATTGTCGGTTTAGGGAAGGGGGAGCGTCATTATTTTTTCTCGACTACACAAAGGCCTTCAAAAATTTATGTACCAGTTACCTTAGCCTTTGAAACTTTCTCTTGCCAATCATACTACTATTGATTTTCTAAAGCCTTTGATGTTGAACCTCATTTGTCTTCTCCGATAGTCAAGGATCAGAAATTGATATTCAACTTGCTAACAAGATATTTCTCAATTCTTTAAAATCCATTGACAAAAAAAAAATCAATACCAGGAAAAGCTAATTAAGAAGACTGGCGTTAGTGGGGAATTAAAATACTCGAGTCCGTTCACACGCACAAAAAAAAACACTTGAGCAGGTATCGGAACATCGCCTTCAAGGTGTTCAATCCCTTGTCAATAAATAGAAAGCTGCTAACGACTCCTAGTACGAATCAATGGGAAAGTGATGAAGTTTTCTTGAAACACAAGAGAAGGTGATAAGAAAAGTAAATAAGGAATCACTCGATGATTTGACGCTAAGTTTCAACGAAAAACTATCCCTCCTTAGTCCTTACTACATTTATTTATGGACTCATCCGTCATTTTTCATTTATTTGGCTAAGACAAACAAAAATTTTTTTTATGTTCTGGTAAAGTCCAAAAGTTAACAATCTCAGGGGTCCTTATCCACAAAAAATATTACATAACCTATACGGAAATGAGGCTAGAGTTCTTTGTGCATGTACAAACTGATTTGAGCACGACAGCCGAAATTGGAAAAATGATATCTCGAAACAGAAACCTTGCTTTGTCCTTTCTCTGTGTGTGAAAATTTAAGCCTTACTCCTTTGATTACTAGGGCTGGAGCTGAGAAATCGTTCAACTGAAGGAAAAAAAAGAGCTAAGAAATGTTTGAGTCTGTCCATTGTCGACGTGAGTAGAATTGAAGTGACACTGTCACTTGAAATCTCATTCTGAGTCCAAATCTAATTCTGACTATTGAGTGATGACGAGCGGAGAATGGGAGAGCTGAGAAAAAAATCGAGCTGCCCAGTTAGAACGAGCCCAATGTTACAGCAGAAATAAGTTGTGACTTTCATGGAATACAGAGAAAAAGTGTGTATGTGGAGAGAAGGGGATCAGAACAAATGAAGAAAACTTTATTTTAAAGTGAGGAGAAGGGAAATGTGTGAGAGAAATGAGTCTCTCTGGAGAAAGGCTTTTCTTCTTGGTGAAAGTTGGGGAGAAGAGTCAAGCTTGGAAAAGGATGTCAGAGACGGAAGAATCTTAGACTGCTCCAAGCTCTGACTTTATTTCTATTATTGCTCAACCAGAAAGCGAGATCTGTACTCCGTCACATTATATCCAGGAGCTTCTGTTTTCTCCTCGAGAACTCTGGAGAGAAGGAAATAATAGGAGATAGGACTCGGAAGCCTAACATGCTAAGGTCAAGCCTTAGGAAATCTCACAGGTCACATTTCTCCAACTCCCTCCTGTTATTGATGCTTTCCTCTTTCCCTTCTAAACTAGAAGGTAATCTCTTTATCAGATGAAATAGTTCCCAGCCACAGAATAACAGGGAGGCACTATAGTGGAAAGACATAGAAATCACATTTTCTCTTCCAAAAGGGAAAATATATGGTATACGTATATTCTTCCAATGAGAAAAATGCCCCTTGTCGTCTGAATACGCTTTTCTCTAGACTTGAGTCACTGAATCATCTGCTCTCTGCTCTTCTCGGAGAAAGCTTCATCACCTTCAGGGCTTTCTGGCGTTCTCTGGCACGGCCTGGCCCATTCAGCCCTTCCTAGTTTTTTTCTTCTCTTGTATAACTTAGAACTCAAAGCTTAGTTTTAGATATTTTGATGAGAGTTCACATGGCTTGCGTGATACATAACTGCGTGTGTCAAACTAATTTCAGCTGAAACCTACTTTCACATTGTGACAATGAAAAGTTCCTTAATGTACCCATGTAAATGCACAACTTTTGGATGTGCCTCGAAGGAGACACGCAATTAATTAGCGTCAGAACCGTATAAAAAAGACTATCCCAACCAGCTAACCCTCATAACGGTACAGGTAAGAAGACGTCAATTTCAAATCCTGTGTGACAAGTATCGGAAATTACTGCTGTTCTCCCACCACTAGCCTAAAATAATTTACAGGTAAAATAAAATTGTGGAAGGTGCCAAGAAAATTTAATGAAAGTAAATCTCCACCGAGAAATGCCATTAATCTGGTAACTGGTCCTAACTATATAAAAAATTAGAACAAACCTGTGCGAAATTTTAAGAGCAATTAAGATTGTAGAGGAGTTAAACAGATTAAAACTTTTTTTTTAAACTTCAAATTAACAGCCCTTTGGCCTTCCTAACTAAAATTTTTAAGTTTAAAGAAAAATTAAAAGTTAGTTTCCCTCACTGCCCACTGTGAGCTCACAATCCCAAGCTAGAAACGGCTGACTTAAGTTAGGCGTTAAATCGCTTTCCCGATTTTCCAAAATCATCCAAATATGGTCTGCTCTGGCTTTTCAAAGGCAAGCTCCCTATGCTTTGGTTTTAGTTCCCTAAATACGAGGAAACTGGGCTTTCCTGCATGCTTACTCCCATTCATTTCCAACGCACTCCACTAATCATCGGATTACAGGAGGAGGGGAGGGTAGAAGGGAATGCGTAATCAAGCTTACGCCTGTCATATCCCGAACATTATGTCAGTTTTCCAGGCTCCATCTAATTCCATTTTCTTCCAAAATGTCAGAGAGTTGACGAAGTTTTCATGTATCTAACGGCTACTTAATTGCACTCTCTAAAAATCGACTTTATCATCCAGAATGCCATTTTTGTATGCCGTGGAAGCCCAGCACGTTATCCAGTTTTAGTAGCCATAAAAATCGACGATCACGTGACGCGCGATGTGAATCCTTTCGATTTCTTTTATCGTCGTACAACCAACTCGAACTTCTTGTCAACATTTGAAACTGTTTGTGGACATTAGTCCTGAGGTAATTACGATTTCTTTAAAGGTTACACTCATCTCTACCATTGGTACAGCCGTCGAGTGCTGGTTTTCGGTTATAACAGATGTAGGGTCAATAGGGGTAACTGTGGACGACTGCGTTTTGAAGCGTTGAACACATGTTTTAAAATATTAAAAATTCGAGCAGTATGCGCTCGACCATCGTGGATATTGCTCAAATTTTAATTATTTTAAAACATCTTTTTAATGCTTTAAAATGCCGCCGTCCACAGTTACCCCCACCGATCGTAGTTACTTTAGTTTGCAAAATCCAGGCTAGTTTAAAATCGATCAGGGCCGTATCACACCCGCTCATCTCATGGTCTCCAATTACGCAGATAGTTTTTTACGTTGCTCTTCAGTTTTTGAGAAGAATTTTTTGAAACGGAGTGAAGAAATCCTGTGGATTCGTCTTTTTTGGACTTTGCTTTGAGATTTTAATTAATCACACGGGTTGATCGCGCGGATTTAAACCGCATCGATTGTAAAAAATTTTCATCAAGAGCATTCATTATTCCACTAACTAATTTTCCTAAATCCAGCCAATAGAATCTCACTTGTAAGTTTATAGCTAAAATAGAAACTCTTCATTAATTTGATTTAAGGAACTGGGTTTACATCTGGACATTTACCCGCAGGTCTGGTCCCCCACCACCCAGTTTCTTCACCGGTTTCTGCTGTGGTAGCTGCGTTCTCCGGTTTGTTTAGAGCACTAAATCCCGGTACGCTGTTTTCCCCCCAAACTACCAGTACGCATACTTGCCCTACTCCACTAGGTGTTTTTTAATGCCGGAATTCTCCGTTAATTGAGGAAAACCTTATTTGTGAAATACCATATGACGCCGCTGAGAATTAGTAGGCTAATCACGAAGATACAGCCACGGAGGTAGGTTCTCTGTCCTCCACTACTATCTCTATGACAGGTAATCACGTTAAGGGAAAAACCTCAAAGCACCACACTGTGCCAGTGTTTTACCTAGCTCAAGGGAAGGTAAGGAACAAGGATGGTCACCCATCCAAGCACCCTGACCCCAGCACACTGCTTAACTTAATGGAATCATGGGATATGAAACCACCGAGCCATTAATTTGATTTACATTTCAAAATATTCGTCTCAAAAGTTTGTTCTCAAAAATTGCAAAGCAACAAAGCAAAAAACCACAATATGGAATTTTAGGAATTCTCGTGAAAGCCCTCCCACGGCCCTGCTGGCCAATTTTGCTTTCGAAGTTTCGGATAATTTTGCGAGTATTCGGTTCAGGCCTCGGGAAGCCTGCTTAAAATTACGAGCTTGCATGTCAGACTTTCCTTATAAATTGATCTACTAAGCCCGAGAAGAGGTAATGAAAGGAAGTTAATCTCGGTTCCTTATCCTAGATTCCAGCATTAATGACTAGATCAGGCTGCTAGGGCACCTAATCTCAACTTGAGAAATGGAAAAGGAGATATCTTGGTAATTTAAACCAGGATATTCCTTTTCTAAATCCCCATATGGGCTAATTAATCTTATTTCATAAGCTAACCCCTCGTCGAGTATTTTCAAGCGTAAGGAAGTCAAAACATAAGAGCTGCCACCATCCAATGAGGAGCTTGGAAACCTAGTAGCAAAAACGGAGTGTTTACTTTCACCTTGGAGAGAACTAGAAATTTCTTTGTATAAACAATAATACGGAGGAGTGGAGAAGACTTTAGACGACAAGACGGAAGCCACGGAAGGATCCCTTGATATTTGAATTTTCCCTTCTATTTTCTGAAGGTAGACAGTTTTCTTTAATTACGTAATGGCGTAGGATTCCGTATGCCATGGGAAGATTGAGTGAAACCTTGTAGACTATATAAAAAGCAAGAGTCAATCATTCATACTGGAAAACCGGTGGTTGCCCTACCTATCTTTTCTCGTGTCAATTGCCGAGGAGTCCGTAATCAAGCTATAGGACGAATAATGGCTTCTCAGTTCAATTTTCTAGGAAGAGAAAGGAAATGGTGGCGGAGAGACAAGGGAAGGATAAGATCTTTTGGTTAAATGGAATTTGTTTCGGTGGGTCCTCCCTTGAAATAATATCCTCCGGTGGTCACAAGGATGAAGATCTCCTTCTCCAGTGCTAATATTCTTGAGAAGAGGACAAAAGTACACAGAACTTGGTTGAGTGTTCATGGGCAGAGAGAAAGTGGAAAGTCTGATGATATCAGATTCTGTGGAAGTGACAAGGAGGAAATATAAACAAACTACGAGCTAACTGGATGACGATTTCACATCAACGGAGGACATCCAATTTCTCGGAATTGCTCCACCCGGTTCTAACTCAAAGTTACAACAGTTTCAACCAAAAACTTCTTCCCTTTTTGAAGACTCGCTCCCACGGAGGGCTAGGAAAAATGTCTTTCTCATTTAATATCATCATCCTCTAAGTCACCACCACGCTTCTGAAATTATATGCATTAAAGAGGAGGAAAATGTGAGCCATTGTTTTGATTTAAAGCTCTCGAACTTTAGACAAGCAATGTTGGTTTAACGATCAACTTTTATTTTAGAAGAGAATTTTTTTTAATGAGATGAAACCTTATAACTTCTTTCCCCCAAGAACAACAACAAGCTTTCTGAACCAAAAAAAAGACCCAGGGCGAGCTACTGATGGATTCTGGAAATGGCTGGAGTAACGAACAAAATTTTAAGTTGGAGGAATCGACATTCTGTTCTCCCGCCCGCTCTCTTCTACAAATTAAGTCACATTTCCATCAAACAGAAGTTGTCAAGTGGTCAAATGCTCAGATTTTTTCAAGTTGAAGGCCCATCAAGAGCTCAATTCTGGGTTGTTGAACTTGGAGCGCTGACTGGTTGTAGCTACTTGAAGGAGAGTTAATTAATGACTTAATGATGCTATTTACAGTGAGACAGGTTGAGGCTCTCGATTCTTTGCCCATAGCTAGACTCCAGGGCATCTAATTTGATCCCAGACTTATTACAGGCTGTTATAGATCAAAGGAATTTCCATTTTGTAAGTCATGTCAAGTACGCTGCCTTTACTTGAACTCATTCTCCCATAGAAGCCCTGGCTACAGTAGCATGGGGTAAGAGTAAGTATTGGCCTACTTCAAAGTAAAGGGGGTAGTGCGATGATGTGCTCCCTCCCTAAGCACATGGATAATTCAAATACTTGAAAATACAGAGAGAGAGAAGTGAGTGGGAAGCGTGATGCCTCTTCTGTTGAGAAAAAAAGAAGGTAATGGGTGAGAAAAGGTGCTGCATACAAACCTTCTGAATTTGGGAAGTGAAAAGTGAAAGGTAAAAGAAATGAAAGTGGCTGTTGGATTCTATCGCTACTTTGTGCTCTCGGTACTTTCTCTTCTTCTAAATGACGAATGAGAGTATTTTGACTTTCAAGAGAGAAAATCCTGTATTTGGGTTGGTCGGTCGCACCTTCCGCTTCAAGAAAAAAAAATATGTACCACTTTCAGCAGTCTTGTTAAATTACCATCAACTATAGCCCTTACTACTACTATATAGGCTATATCTTAGTACTACTACAACTCAGGTCTCTCGTAGACGGAGATGAAAACTGAATGGGTGGGGGAAGGAAGAAAAAAAATAAAGGAGTAGAAGAGAATAGTTTATTCATTCACTTTAAGAAGAGCGAGAAACTCGAGTATTACTTTCTCCTTTCCTCACAGCATGAGACATAAACCTTTTGGCACGCGCTTTCTTCCGTTAAAAAGAAAACTGAGACTGGTATGGAAAATCCAGGTTGACAGAAGGAGTAGGAGCTATAAATCAGTGGTGAGTGTCGTACAGCAGACTAGATTCCTAACTCAGAGTAGTAATTCACTTTCCTTCGACGGTCCTCTCCACCTTACGAAAACCTGACTCCTCATTTTGAATAAATACAAGAGGAGCCGTATATATTGGAGAAAATTTCTTAGATTTGTCTTGAGCCACACCTGCTTTTCTCTTTTATTCTCCTAGAACACTTAGAGAGAGGAAGAGAGAATAGGAGAGGAGCTCCCTTTTTTTTCAGACGTCTCTCAGGTGACACGCAATAAGAAGTACATGACGCTAATATAATGGATAGCCCACCCGTTTTTCTCCCAAATTCCCTTTACTATACGTCTACTTCTCTATCAAGGTCGTAAATCTTCACCTCTTCTCTCTCCCGTGAACTTCTCGACTGGGAAGTAAAATAGAGTGTCAAACAAAAGAACCTTGATAGACTCACTAATTCATATATCATCGTCACCATCTAATCGTATTCTTGAGACTAATTCAACACGAGGACGGAGAGAAAGTGGATACTAAAATAACAAGCTATCGCCTTTGGTGATCCTAGTTTAGGTACCCGAGAGCAGCTACGCTTTTTCCCACAGTTGTTATTCCTCTCAAGATAATCAATTCGGAGAGAGAGAGAGAAGGCCTGGGAAGTGAAAGCTCAATCCTTATTTTCTCCATGTCAACATCCTCATTTTTCTCGTTAGTGATATTTTTATGCTTTACTTCATGGTATAAATCTCTCCTTCATAACAGCTTAACTGAAAACAAAAAACATATATGAATCTGTTAAATCACGCTTCCGAACATTTACCCTGCTAGGTAAAAATGCTCTAATAGAAATATTCTTGACAGTGGGCGTCAGAAAATCCCAAATGTCAAAATAACAAGTTTGCAAGACTGTTGGACCTGTTAGATTTTTGGATTTTAAGGCTCCTACTAAAGCATGAGGTCCTTCAGCTCCACAGTCCCTGCAAGCTTGTAATTTTCACATTTTGGGATTTTTGTTTTTTTAAATTAAAAACTAATTTTATTAATAGCGCGAGCGCTATTCATGC
>JABASM010000562.1:0-21255 GCA_019776545.1 Brachystomella parvula
TTATGTTTTCACTCACATATTTTACTGAATCCAGAAGCGGAAGGTAGCGATGACCCTACTCTGCAGTAATTCCTTAACTCAAAGGCGAAACCCGAACTAAAGCTACTAAAATTAATCAATCTTAGCTTCTGCTTTGTTTGTTTGTTTTTTTTTCTCCCGCTAAAGAGTGTGATGTGAATGGTGAGAATTGAAGCAGAGTTCTCGCGCATTGCTTCTCGTCCTCGCTCTGCTGCGAGTATGTTTTCAGCAGTGAGTGTAGGCTGCGCGTGACGGCGGAGGAAGTTGGCGCATTTTGATCAAACTCACAGTCAGTTCCTCTCCGGTCTGTTTCCTACCTTTCTCTAGAATCGACAGTAAACAGATAACCTAACAACCTAGCGAGAAACTTATGCGTAAATGACCAGCAATCGAAAAAAATAATTTTACCATATAAGCTTATGGCAAAAAAATGAAAAAAAAAAATTCACTGATCGCTATGAAACTTAATAGTGAACATTTGTTAACCGTATAAAACTCTCAAACCAAAAATCAAGTGAATCCGACCACTGGTTGCTGAGATCTATGCGCTGGAGACGTCCGGACACTACACGAAAAGTGAAAAGTAATTTGCATGAATAGCTCGCGCTATTAATAAATTGAACCATAGCGAATGAATTCGAAAAAAGGAAAGAATGACCGGCGGGGCAGAATCTCAGGCAGAAGGGGCTAAGAAGATTTTCTTTTTCGCCTAGGGGCACAAGGAGAAGCATCAGCCCAGTATTTATTGGGGAAGTAATCTTCAGTATAAAAGAGACCTACCGCCCTACCTTTCGTCTTGGCTGAAAAAGGATCTCAATTCTCAAGGATTTCAGGATCTCAATTCTTTCCTTTACCTCTTCTGGGTACCGCAGAAAAAAATCACTTGTAAAGAAATTAAATTCCATTAGTGATCAGTAACTTTCCATATTTCGGCAGCAGTATTGTTAATTAAAAAATAATTCTTCACATATAGCAGAAGAACGGCTTCCGTAAGGACAGGATACAAAGAACTGGAACAGGTAGCGAACCTGGTTGAGTGAAAAATGTCAGCTGTTACCAAGGCTAAAAGAATTCTGAAAAAATTATCAGTACATTTAACAAGGGTTGACAGTATCCCAAACGGCAGTTGCTCGGTAAGTTGTTCAGAAATCAAAATTATCATGGTGTAATCAGCATGTAAAACGACCATAGAATTTTTGAACTGTTCTTCTCACCGTGAGGCTGATGCCAAACGTCTATTATTCCCGTTGTTTCCAAAACGAAGATATTTGTATAGATTTTGTGATTTCAGAAAAGTAAAAGCAAGTTATTAATTGATGGGGATTTTTTACCCATGGCTAACCCATGCGCAACCAAAGGGTAATCCCACAGATCCCTCTTCTCAGATGAGCAGTCCATGGCCCGTATGCACAAAATCCGGACAAAATCAAAATTCATTAACATTTCATAAATCGCTCAAAATTCATTCATATTTCGAAACGAAAAAATCAAAATTTCAAAAAAATTGTGTCTTTAATATTTTACAAAATGGTGTCTCAATAAAATGTAACCATCAACCCAAAAAGTTTTAAGCAAATAAATATGAAAAATTCAGATGACGCCCTAAATTCATAAAACTTTCAGAAAATGCTTTATATTGCATAATCGCTATAATGGTTGAAAGAAAAGGACCTGAAACAACGAATGAGACAAACAGCACTAACTTAGCTGGTTGAAACACTCATTTGGAAACTGTTCTTACTAAAAATTGATTAGGACAATTTTTTGGTACGTTTTCCGGATTTTGGTCCGACTACGTTCTCCAGAACCCTGGATGATTCCTGAAACTCATAGAGATATCGGAGATACTTTTATGAATTTTGCGCTCCATTAATACGTTCCATGTTTATTTGCTGAAATGAAACCTTGATGGACTCGGGTCTTTTCCCTGATGAGTTTTGAGCTTTTTTTGAACTATTAACGAATTTTGAGCGCTTTCTGAAATGTTAATGAATTCTGCCCGTGTCCGGAATTCGTGCATACGGGCCATGGACTGCCCATCTGACACAAGGGAACTACTACGTGTTTACCCATGGGTTGCCCAAAGGTTATCCATGGGCAAAAAATCCCCATCATTTACCACTAATCTAAAAACACAAGGCTTTTTCATGTAACAGATACTAGAATATTTAGAACTAGACACTGCAATGTCAGTCCGGAAGTCCGTCCGAACGTCAATATCCCAGTAAAAATTAACCAGATTGACTTGATTTTTGGTATGAGAGTTCTTACTTGTTCACTATTAAGTTTCATAGCGACCGGTGAAATTTTGCTTCTGTTCGATTTTTCGCCATATGCGTATGTGGTACATCCAGTACACATTTCATTTGACGCATCCAGTTTCCTCCTGCTACATGTGTTGCATTGTCCTTATTATAGTCCAGGCCCATCGGAGCTGCCCAAGCTCATATGTGACCTCCATGGGTCACCAAAGGTCAATCAGCTGACCTCCTGAAACTGATTAAACGATACGTCAATCGAAAGAACTCGGTCTCCTGATTCTAGAAATATACCATACTTGACATTTGATCTACGAGATTACCTCCATTGGGCGCCAAATGTCTATGAGCTGACGCAACCTGCGCAATTAGGCAGGCAGAGAGCTTTATTCAAGCACTCTCATTTTTAGAATCAAAAGGTATGTTATTTTCAATTCGTGTATCGTATTTGCAGTTCTTTTCAGCTAAATGATATTTAGCGCACCCTGGAGGTTACCTAGTAGATCAAAAGGTCAAGTAATGTATATTTTTAGAATCAGGTGACCGAGTTCATTCGATTGACGGATCGTTCAATCAGTTTCAGGAGGTCAGCTGAATGATTTTTGGTGACCCCTGGAGGTCAAATATGAGATTGCCCCACTTTCGACCAACACAAAAGTGGAAGCAATTGGTCAGTACTATCTGACTGACCAGGTTTCAGAAGGATCTAACGGGCGAGGTTTAGCCCATTTGGGACTTCCGTTGCTCTTTGATTTTTGAATACCGTCATCAATGCATGCGGGAGAGGGTTTTCGCAAAAAGTGACGAACAAGTGATTCACGTCTACCGGGGTTAAAAATTGCCAAAAAATTATGTAGTTTGTAGACGCTCGCAAATGAGTTGAATGGGAGAGAGTGTGCCCATCGCTGCAAAAGAGAAAGAGAGATAGAGGGGGCGACACGGGTTTGTGAAGTGGGCTGCGGGTAGCCCCTACGGAGACACTAATCAATCTTACAATGCCGTAAGATCGATTAGTGTCGCCATAGCGGCCTCCCACACAAACCTATGTCGCCCTCTCTCTCTCTTTCTTCCTCTTGTGCAGTGGTGGCCACACTTTTTCTCACTCAACTCATTTTCTCTCTTCTCTTGCGGTTCACCTGCTTGAAGGAGAATGTGAAAAAAAGCGTGTAAGAGTGAGCGACATGGGTTTGTGTGCTGGGCAGCAAGTAACGGGTGACTTAAAAAAATGTGTACAACAGTAAATCGCTGTTTAAATGTCTTGCATTAAATTTTTTGCAAATTTCAAGAACACCATCGTATTCTACGCTAACTTTTACGTTGGTTAGGGTTCACCCTTAGTTCTGTTCAGGAAGTATTCAGCGTAACTGCTCAATTGAAGCCAGAGGCCTCCAAAACCGCTTTGGACGCCTTATGGAAAAACTCTGCTGGGACAGAAAATCTTCCTGATCTTCCAATAGAGAGCTGTAATTTTTTTCACAATTGCGGGGGTTAATACAGAGTGGAAAATTTAGTAGTGAATGAGGATACCCCGCACTACATACCCCCACCGACTTAATTGGGCAAAGACGGGCAAATTGCTCCATATACCGATGTACATTACAAATATGTTTGCCCACATATTTTACGGGTGGGGGTATGTAGTGCGGGATATCCCCGTTCAGTACTAAATGTTCCACTCTGTACTAATTTCTACGCAAATAAAACTTGGGAGGATAGCATAGGATTTTGAAAAAATTACAGTTCCCGATCGGGAGGTCAGGACGATTTTTTTCCCCAGCAGAATTTTTCCATAAGGCCTCCAAAGCGGTTTTGGAGACCTCTGGCTTCAATCGAGCAGTTACGCTGTATATTTCCTAAGCAGAACCGGCAGTGAACCTTACCCAACGTAAAATTTAGCGTAGAATACGATGGTGCCCTTGAAATTCGTAAAAAAATTAATGCGAGGCATTTAAACAGCGATTTACGGTTGTATACATTTGTTCGGCCCGGTAGCTGCTATGGCGACCTTATTCATTCTTACGGTGCGTGCCCAAATATACTCATGCCCACATTTGTTCATGGCTTCAATGGCCGCACAACTGCTGTTTAAAGAGAGCTGATTAATATGAAGTTAATTAAGCAGCACCGATTTATTGCCATAATCATTTCATTCCATCTGTTTATTTATTTTCAGAGGTCGGAACCAATTCTCAATAAAAATGTACTGCTAGGAGCCAAAAACTTGCGTCGTGGCGGTTACAGATGTAACATTTGCTCCAAAACCTTAACCCGTGCCTCTATACTAGCCCGTCACATCTCCACCCATACAAATGAGAAACCCTACTCTTGCGAGCAGTGCGAATATGCTACCTCGGACCCGCAAAGTATGAGATCCCACAAACAAGTCCGTCACAGCGAAACAATCCCAGTTCCTTGCAAAACCTGCAATAGACTCTTTAAATCTAAACTCCATCTAAAAAAGCACGACTGCACAATTAGGTCACAGCCTAAATATCCGTGTGAGGTGTGTGGGAAAAAATTCCGGAAAAAAAACTATGCTCGGGATCATATCAGAAGAGTGCACAGAAACGACCGACCATTCAGCTGCCTACAATGTCCTAGGAAACTCAAATCGAAGCTCGACCTTAAACTTCACTCTGAAACGCATCAACTGTCAGAAGAACGGACCTTCAAATGTCCATCATGTCCAAAAATGTTCAGAAGACGAATAAACATGATGACTCATGCCAAAATTCACAAAGTCACCGGAGAGAAAATCTATGCCTGTGATAAGTGTGGAAAGAAGTTCCCATCCAAGCTTAGCTTGCGCAAACACTCTTACCGTCATTCCCTTGGAAGGATGAAGTGTAATCTTTGCGGAAAAGATTTTCACAGCAAACGGGAATTGGAGACTCACATCAGTGCTCACACTGGAGAGAGACCGTACGCATGCAGCTCATGCGCACGTGAATTCAGCTCTGAAGGTTTGCTTAAGCTACATTACCGTGTACATTCCAAGGATATAGAGACCAAGAAGTATCAATGCACCGAATGTAACTGGAAAACGACGTGTAAATATAACTTAGCCGTTCATCTGAGACTACACACTGGGGAAAAACCATTTCCCTGTTCAGTTTGTCCCAAAAAGTTCAAATCGGAGTATTACTTGAAAAAACATGTGAATTCGCATACGAAGGAAATTAAATTTAACTGTGACCAGTGTGAGGGGACCTTTAGTTTCCAGTCAAGCCTCTGGAGGCACAAGCGTATTCATAATGGCGTGATATCTAACGTCCCCTTGCCTTGAAAAGTGTTACCCCCTAGCAGATCCTCGCGGATCAGTGTTGGACTGTTAAAACCAGGGGGTGGTTTTATCCTGGTTTAAACCATGATTTTAACCAGGTTAAAACTATTAGAATTTCGGCGGTGGATTAAACCATAGTGGCTAAAACTAAAAATTATTTAAAATCATGTGGACCGGGAACTCCGAGAGAAGAATCATGTTTTCGTTTTTTTAAATTCGGCACTGAACATGAACTTGACAAAGAAGCTTGAATACTTCTTTTCCTCTTTTCTAGAAGAGAAAATGCACAGAGAAAGCCCTTTTTCAATTTTAGCCGGTTTAAACCACTTTTAGCCGGTCAAAACCGTTTTTTCCTGTTTTTTCCATTCACAGTAGTTTTAGCCGGCTAAAACCCCAACACTGTCGCGCACACAGTGTAATCCATACAAGAGAAAAGTTACTGGTTTGCAAGCTTCGTCCTAAAAAACCTTTTCCACGTTGGTGATTTGCATTATCTCAGGAATTATGACACGGTCACCTTGACTTAGAAATTATTCTGTTTCAGCTTCAATTCCTACATAGCTTCGGTTCCTGCATATACTAAAGCAAAATTTTTAGAAAACCTAAATGCATTAATCGATTTTTTTGAACTTGAAAATGTAAGAAATTTGCAATCAGCCTATCTGAGGTCACTGAACTCAGAACACGGTCGGTCCCGTCTACTGGAAAGGAGCACCCGAACTCACTAGCCCGCATTTACAAACGACTGATCCTCTCAGTTGATGATGACCTCATTCAACATTTTAAAAACCCCATAACCTTCAACTCTGCTAAACTAAAACTTTTAAGGTATTTTTTAGATAAGCAACTTCAACAATGTTTCTCGGAATCTGACTCCAATGATGATGACAGCGACTAACTAGAAGGACCACTTCATAAGCCAATTAAATAAGTTAATATGTTATTAAGTTTTAAGTTACTAAGTTACTAAACAAAAAAGACTCTAAGTTACTAAGTCACCACACCAAGCAAGATATTTAAGAGCTAAGTTACGTTAAGGATAACTACCTGCACCGGCACCATAGTGTAAGCAGGGCCCTTAATCGACTCAATAAAATAAAAATAAAATAAATAAATAAGTACCGCTACTATCCGTAGTTTCCCAGAGCTGCGCTTTGTTAACCTTGTAGCGCCACTTTCGAAATTCACCTACTATAAGTTTTAATTTCTGTTCCACAGGATCCATTTGTCAGATTTAATTTTGCTTTTTAACATTATTTAGCATGATGAATAAAAGTAAACCCTATGAAAGTTTCTGACTTCGTTTCTCCACCACTCTGGCAATGGTTCTCGGGATCAACGGGTGGTTGATTCTACTTCGTTTGACTTTCCATTTACCTTTGAACTAACTAATTGTGTTCATTCCTAGTTGATTTTGAGAAACAGCTATTGCTAACTGCGGTACACCATTCCTTATCATCTTGCCGAAGATAGTGCTCTTTTATCTCGGTCCTATCGCCGTTTATTTTGAAGAAGACAGAAGGGCAGTATGATCTTTTTTTAACAAAAAGGAAGAAGAGGGGGTGAAAATCTTAGGTAAAATGCTATTGCATGGTCGTATGATGGGAGCTCCAACGGAGATGCAGAGGACTTGATCATCTGGAAAAAACAAATCGCGGTATTGTCATTGTCCTATACAAGTACCTCTTTTGGAACCATCAGGGATAAAAAGGTATAGTACCCATTTTCAGCCTCGTTTCTGCTGCTAGATATCAGAAAATTCGGCTCCGTCAAGTTACCGCCCCGAGTTATCGACCCATGTATAAAAACTTCATAAGGCGTCAAGTTACCGCCCCGAGTTATCGACCCATGTATAAAAACCCCATAAGGCGTCAAGTTACCGCCCCGAGATATCGACCCATGTATAAAACGCCATAAGGCGTCTAGTTACCGCCCCGAGTTATCGACCCATGTATAAAAACTCCATAAGGCGTCGCTTGAAATTCCATCCTTTACTTTTTCTAGAATGCTAACAACCCGTGGCTTTTCGCAAGCTTGATTGTTTCAGCGATTTCTTCAAAAAGCAATCATCAAAAATTCTGAAATTTGCAGGAGAGATTAATGTATGAATTAGCAAGCATTTCAAACCTTTTTGGCGTTTCTAGAATGCCTTTTTCTTCTCCTGCTAATTCTTTAATTTTATTTCCCACTCATGAGTTAAACAAAGAGTGCTGAAAATCGGATACTAATGGAATTGGACCCAAAATCCAAATAGCATGTTTACAGGGGTGGCGCGTGGATTTTACACAGTTTTGAAAGGGCAATAACTTTAAGTGGAGCTTTTGAAAAAATCTGAAATTTAGCAGGCTTGCTTAGCATACTGTCCTTATCAAGTGTGAATTTTTGCTTCAACGGTTTTTGTTGAAATACCAGCGAAAACGACGCTGGAAAGCAAAATTGCTGTTCAACGTTTTTCCAGACAGTGTTTTTTAAATATTAGCTCGGGGAAACCAGTTGGCTTCAAAAATTTGTTTGCAGGGCTTCGAGTAGGCTTTTCCATATGCTACTACTGTATTCTGCAAAGTTGCATCAAGTTTCGTCAAGTTTATATTAGGTTATTCAGCACTGAACGCAAGGAAGATTTTTCGGGAAAGTTTACCTCTTTTTGACTCGGTAACAAAGCAACGGCTATTTCAGGCAAGTATCCCCTTCAAAAATTTTTTGACTAAAACAACTGTTAAATACGGCCTTCCCGGCGACTTTAAAGCTCAAATCGGAGAATTTTATTGCTCCCACTCGCTTTGCTCTTGAAGACAATTCGGAGCACAAACTTTCGCATGATTTCACCGGCATCGGAGACCCAAATGCTGCCCAGTTTCAACCGAACTTCACCAAATTTGATTTCCAATCATCTAGAGCAATGCCTGGAACGCTCACCCAAAGTTTCAGGCAAATATGTTGACGCGCGAGAAAACTAGCCTCACTTTAGCTTTAACTGCAAGTAAAAAAAAAACCAGCGTTTTGGAAAAAACTTTAACAGCAATTTAGCGTTCCTGCGTCGTTTTCGCTGGTATTTCAACGAAAACCATTGAAGTAAAAATTTACACTTCATAAAGACAGTATGCTAAGCAAGCCTGCCAAATTTCAGATTTTTTCGAAAGCTCCACTTAAAGTTATCGCCCTTTCAAAACTGTGTAAAATCCACGCGCCACCCCTGTAGTTGCAATTAATAAGCTTTAATTCCATTAAAATATTTTGAAGCTGCTACGGTGTTAATGCTGTAAGAGCAAAACTGCGTCTATAGTTTTTGTGGGCCCAATTTTCGTTTCTCTTGGATTCCTCCAACCTGAATCAACTTTTTGGTAAAATTCTTTTTGTGGAAGACGCAGAGGGACATTGCGATTACTTTTAGATTATGAGACTCGTTATTCCTGAATTGTATTTTAGCGAAAAAACTCCTGCGTCTATAGTTTTTTCGGGGACTGTATAAGACCTAATTTGAACAAAGAATTTATTCTAATTTAACCTCAATTCATGTATAATTTAGGTTTAGTTTCTGTGCCGTACATTGAATACTAAATAAATACTAGTTCAAAACTTAAAGGCGACATACCAATCCATCAATTTTTTCTCGTGGTTTAATGTGTTTACGGGAAAGAAGGTGCCGCGTTTTCCTTAACTTCATAGAGCTGTTCCGTATTAATCCTCTACGCTTTTCTTACAAAATTACTGACAACGCAGTTAAATTTTCCAAATTGACCTTCCAAGGTATTCAGTCCGAGATGCTCGTCTGTCAGGCTGACAGCGAAGCGCAGGCGAGAATCTGAATGCTATTTAGCATAGCAAGTATAAACAGAATACAAGAAAATTGAGACCAAAATGCCTTGGAGGAAGGTTGAATTGGTGTTAGAGCTAAGCAATCACAAGCTTAAGAATTGCGGCTTGGCATTTCTAGCTTGCGGTTGCGAATTGTTGCTGCCTAACGTGAAACGGTTGGGTTTATTTGCTGGAAAAAGAAGCAAGGCAGAGGCTTAACGAAGGCCTTTTCTATCTAATGCTGGAAAAGAAACTTAAACATGCACTGTATCTGCTCAGAAATTAAACTTCCCTTTCTGTTTCAAAAAATTTTCGGGTTGTTTAAGCAGACATTCAACTCAGATTGTATCAGCTCTGAAAGTACTTTCAGCGAAAAGAGGTTTCTCATTCAATTCTCACGAATTCTTCAGTCACGAATCCACGGCAAACAAAGTTTCGTGTCCCAAAATATTCAAAAAGAAATTCCTAAGAGAAAAAAGAAAAAAAAAGAAAAAGAAACTCCGGCTAGCACAGCAGGCTAACTTGCTTACTGTGACATCCATAAATCAAATTCTGATTGCTCAACCACTAACATAGACTATCACTCACTGCAAATTCTAATTTCCTAAACCAAATTCAAAAGTTTTACTCCAAGTCTTACACGTTTTCGTTGACAGAAATGTTTCAATGCCGAGCGGCTCGAGTTTTCTTTTTATACTTCCTTCTACAACCAGGTTGTGACTGTCTAAAAGTTACATACGATGACAGGCTCAATAAGGAGTGCACATTTAATTTGTACGATGGTTCAGGCAGTCGTATGCAAAAGGACATAGACATAATTGAAAAGATTGTCACACAGTACTACCAGGCAGAGTACAGGGTTTGGACCGTCGGAAGTACCAGGACTGCAAGCTTACCTCTGCGAGGAGAATACTGCTCAACGAACATTATTACACATGCTTCAGAGCTGGTATCTCGGAATGATGTGTATCAGTATAGAATCGTGCCTGGAAATGCATTTCTTGAAATCGTTGAAGCAAAGATACTGAATGCAAATTACGAGCAGTTCATGAGGAGACTGCATGTACACATACCTCGCTCCGTCCCCGTGGAATTTATTTTCTATTCTCAGTCTACCAGCAAGTCCAGGAAATTCAGTTCCTTTACTGTCTACCCCAGAATTGAGTTTCTTCTGCTGACGACTTACTACTTTGGGGCAGCGGCGCAACTGAGGAGATGTCGCCACATGTATAGCTTAGTAATTGCACCCAGCAAGGTACGATGTTCTGAAGGATACGCTATAGGAGAGGTTTTGAGTCAAAAGCTTAACGTAACTCCTAAGTTTACTGATAAAGATAAAGCATTCCTCACACTTGATAATCTGATGGGCTGTATCCGAAAAAGTGGTAAATGTTCGGGATTTATAACAATTTCCAAGGTGGGAGATCATACTTTTCAGCGGGAATACATGCCTCTTGTTGCTTTTTTTCTCAAAGGCTATTACAAGCTTAGCTTCATGTATTGTATGTCCAGAGAACGGAGAGAGACATTCTACGTTGAATTTTGGACTAGTCCTTTTGACTCTTTGTCCTGGTCATTTATAATTTTTCTTGCTGTTTTCAACTTCAGCGCTTTTTTTCAGCAAACGCTGAGATCTTGGCTGGTTCTAGGAGGGAAAAATGTTCCAGATCTGTGTAAGCCTAAGCATTTTGGTGTAAGTTTGCTACTCGCATTTGGATTTATGCTGGTCTGTTGGCACTATGAATGTGGAATTTCGAGCAAGCTTACAGCCCTTCCACCTGTCCAGAGACCAAGGACATTCAGAGAGCTAATGATCAATGGATACAAGCTTGAACTTCAAAAAAGAGCACACACTCAAGATCTAGTAGAATTTTTCAATAGGTCAACAAGAGGCATACCCAACTGCAGGATCGTCTACAAAAGTCCTACCTATGAAGCTCAGGTTCAAGATTTGTCAATGTGTAACACTGTATTGCCCTTGAGAAAGCAACCCACTCTTCGACTAATGCACGAAGTCAGGAAACGTTACAACTTCCTCTGTTATTCTCTTAAAGATGAAGTAGTCAATTTACCACTATACTATACATTTGCGGGAATGCTTAAGGATGAAGCATTGCGTATATCGAAAGCCCTGTTTGAAGCGCATATCATTCGCAGACTTTGGGATGAAGAGAGCTACGCTTTTGCGCTTGAGTACAAGTCCTACTTTCGTGAACTTGAAATACAGACCCACAAGGAGGAATTCGAGCCGCACTCGTTTGAAATGACGGATTAGAAAGTTTCTTCTGTATTTGCTGGTACAGCAGTCTTACTTTCTATTGCTGCTGCCTCATTCATGGTCGAAGTCCGTGGTGTTCTTCATCAAGCAATTCGTTTTTCCTTAATTTTTTTCCGTGGCCTTAAGTATAAGGCTTTTAAAACAGCCAACTGGAAACCAAGGGTCTTAAGTTATGACTAACCTACCGCCCCTAGCGTCTAAAGGTCCAAAAAAGTTTTTGATAGTGCTGGCATCGCAAGGGCTGAACTCGCCTATAATTTTCTTTTCTGCAGGTCCCATTTTAATTTCTCTTAGATATCTGCTGACAGGAAAACTTTTCGGAGAAATTCTTTTGGTGCGAGATGCAGAGCAACATTGTGGCTTACCTGGGTACGGCAGACTTTACTTGCAGATTCTAAACTGGACATGGCCGCTGAAAAGGGACCTTGTCTGTAGTTTTTTGCGGGGAGTAAGTGTAGTACTTCTTTCGGTAAACTTTGTGCATGGCATTTTTAGAAGCAAATGGGAGAATAACTTGCGAGTGAGGCATTTGTACCTATTTGAGTTAAACCACGTTGGGTTGAAACTCTGATTAATTTCAGAACCTAACTAACGGGTGAACCAAAAAAATAGCTACAACCGTAAATCGCCGTTTAAATGCCATGGATTAATTTTTTTTTCACATTTTAAGGGCACCATCGTATTCTACGCTAAATTTTACGTTAAGTAGGGTTCATCGTCAGTTTAGTTTGAGAAAAATCTTGCGTTGCTGCTCGATTGAACCCAGAGACCTCCAAAACCGCTTTGGACGCCTTATGGGAAAAATCTGCGGGAGTTAAAATCTATCCTGCTGTCCCATTCGGGATTCGCCATTTTTTTAAAATTCTGTGGTATGTTCTCAAGTTTTCTTTGCTCAGGGCTTAAGGTTTAGCATTTACAGTTGAGAAAAAAACCGTAATTCCCGATTGAAACAGCAGGATGGATTTCAACTCCGGCAGATTTTTCCCATAAGGCGTCCAAAGCGGTTTTGGAGGTCTCTGGGTTCAATCGAGCAGCAACGCAAGATGTTTCTCAAACTAAATTGACAATGAACCCTACCTAACGTAAAATTTAGCGTAGAATACGATGGTGCCCTTAAAATGTGAAAAAAAATTAATCCATGCCATTTAAACGGCGATTTACGGTTGTAGCTTTTTTTTGGTTCACCCGTTAGTTCACCTTATAGAATAGAAAGCCTCAGCTACTCATCAATTTTAATACTTAACGGCTATCTACTTTTTTCTCACCAGAACTATAGTCGCGCCACTATTTCTAGTACATGCCATTTATTACCCCTCACGCGCGGTAGTAGCGCTGGCACCGCAATTTTTAATTTTTTTCCCCGTCCACAAAACGAATTAAGATTAGGCAAAACAGGTTATTCGTTCGAAAGATTCGAGCAATTGGTGGTAGCGCTTGGAATGCGTCCAAAGTGTTCACTGGCATTTTTAGGGGCGACGGAGAAAATTTTCCGGTGCTACACCACCACACCGTGGCTTACAATTGTTAGGTAATGAGCAAACAGAAACAAAATAAAATTATATTCTGTTCTCGGCCGTAGTATTTAACTTAATAAAAGGTTCCGGACCAGTATCGTTCATTTTCTCCAGAATCCACTCCATGCCCAATAATTAACCCGTGGCAAATAAAAATCTGCACAATACTAAACTGATGATCACGCTGTAAAAACTTCACGCTAAAAATTTTTCGTTAATTTTCCTGAATTCAAAAATATCGTTTAAGGAGGCGTTATGTTGAGCTTTACGCTGCCCGAATACTAAAGATTAATATCTGACGAAGGACACCTCCAAAGTGAGGTTGGACAAAGTATGAAAAATAAATTTTAATTTTACTTTCCTTTCGTTTCTGAGCCAAATACTTGGAAAGATAAATACAAAGTAAACGCTCCTCTAGTCATTACATCAGATTTAGAAAACAGAGGATCAAAACGATACAAACGAATGAAATAGAAATGAAGAGTAAACAATTTTCCATGGTTTTTTGAATTTTTTTTCTGACGACACGGTGCACTCTTAGCCAGCAATCGCAGAAAAGCAAATTACTTCCTGAGCAATTTGCATCCTTGTACTAAAACGACAAGGTTTTACGACGGCCATGAGCTTTTGTTGAAGGAAGCTTTGTCAGCTTCCGAAAAATCCACAAAGTCTCTGGTCATCGGTCGTATGATATGATCTCATACGAGGCTTCTGGAAACAAACCCACAAACTCACCCCGACTACAGCCCACCGTCTTTTCTTCAGTTGAGTCAGTCCATCGAAGTGTAAGAGAGCATAGAAAACCAATTTCACCTGGCAACAAAAGCGAAAAACGAGGTTTCGGGTAAGGATCGATAGTAATTTCCTCGTTCAAGGCCGGTTCAGCGGTCCTCCGGTTCGGATCTCAGTATTTGCCGGATACAAAAACTTTTTGTATCCGGATTTAACAAGAACAATTTCGTAAAGAATTTTTGGCGCTGAATTCCGGAAAATTAACGAAAAATTTGAAGAGTGAAATTTTCTCGGCGGAGTTGTCAATTTTCGTTTGCGCAGATTTTTATTTGCCACGGGTTAAATTGACAGCAGAGTACGATGGTTGTTTTAGATGTTTGATAAGAGCAATTGTTCCAAGGATCCAGCTTGTCAAATTCAAGTCCAGAAACTGTCTTGTCCTTTACTGCTGCCAACTGCAATTATACTGCCCTAATTGCATGAAATTGAGGGGCACCTTTCTTCCGCATTAAAAGGCATTCTCACCTATAAAAAGCGGTGTGCTGTGATTGACGATTATGCCAGGCAGCTTCTGCCCTTCTTGCTGCCCTGTTGGGAGAGTATCCTGACGCCATCACCTCAAAGGCGCTGCTAAATAGGGTTAGGGACATTTAGATTGAAGGTTTTTTTTACTACAGCCTAAAGATATGGCTCAGAGGCCTTTTAACAGAAAACCATACTATGGGCCTCTGAGCTGATTTAAAAAAGCCTTCAACCTAAAGGTCCCTAATGTCTTTCTCTTGAGCCCATGAAAAATGTGAATTCTTAATTTTTTTTTACATCTTGTCGCCAGCTGCTCATTGTTGTCACAACCGCCTTCTTGACCAACCGCCTCCTCGACCACCAAACAAAATAAATGGAGATCAGTCACTAAACTTTGTTGGTATATTTAAGACTAGAACGAGACAACCCGTCGCTAGCGACTTCGACAGACGTAATTTAAAAAATATTTCCTGTTCTTGTTCGCCGAAGAAGAAAACTGTTTCACACAATTTGCCGGCAAGCTAAAACAGCAATTTGCATTTTCTAAATTAAGTCTCTGGAAGTTGCTAGCGAGGGTTTGTCTTGTTCTTTATTAAAAAAATCAGTCTCTTGCAGGCAGCAAGTGGATTTTCCATTCTGTTTTGAAGCCTCCTTCACACTAGAAAGCAGAAGATTTTCTTTTTACCAACAAAAGTGATAGTACTTGCATTTGGCCTGGAGTCGACATCCTAGCAAAAGTCCTAACACATCCTAGACGGGGAACAGCCAACCAGGAGGCTAAGAGTTTACCGCTTTCTGGGTTCCTTGTAGCCCTATCTATTGTATGACGAATGGATACCTGAGTGCTGTTGACTAAGGCTGAGTTCACAGCAACAAGTTTTTGGAAAGTGGGTGGATAGTTCGAGTTGACAGGAAAAATGGGTGCATTGACAGAATTAGAAGGAAAAAGCCTACAATACACTTTACTTTTTTCAAGCAAACTTAAAATTTTCCCTTTTAAGTATGACGGCAGGTATTTGAGCTCAGGTGGAAAAACGCAAGCTCTGGTAACAAAAATTCTTCTTGGGTTTAACCTACTTCAAATTTTATCATGTTTTTTTGCTACATGGGCTCTACCCGTAACGGGTATGTCACTCATCAGAATTTACGTGGGAACTAAACTGACTGCTACATTTTGTGCCGCCGCAGTTAAGATCAATTTTATTTTGCGTGAGGCGGAATTAAGACAGGCTGTTAATTCTTTGCTCTTTCTCAATCGAAGGGTCCAAGGTAAGGAAAAAGTAGACGTGAAAGCTTGAGAAAATTACGACTAATGCTAACCTTAGTTGCCAGGAAGTCCAAGTTGTGGGACAGGGTGTATACGACATTTGTCGTCGGATGTGCAATCGCTGCTCTGCTGTACTCTACTCTTGAGCTCGCCTTACTTGGCACATCCTCCATCTTAAGCTTCTACGCCCCGGAGCTGAGTTTCATATTCTTCTCCTTTGTTGCCATAGTAACTTGCATTGATATTCTCCCGACCGCATACTTTGCAATGATCCCAGTTAACCTTAACTACAAATTTGTAAAGAAAATTGCCCAAGAAACATGGTAGGTACCCCATTTGTAAGTTATAAGCTTTCCAGCTTAAAAGCTTTGTAATACATCCTTTCTAATTTTGAAGCGCAAGAATCCACAAGGTGGCAGAAGAACCCGCGGCCTTGAACAGTTTCCGCCTTTACAGGGAAGCCTTCCTCCACAACTCCCTAAGCAACGCAGCGTTTGGATCCGTTCTCATTCCGTTCCTCAAGCTTAGTGTAATATCGGTTTGTGCTGCTGTGATCTGCGGACTCATAAAGTTCTTCGACACCCTGGATCCCTTTATTTTTGTATGGCTGCTACTGATTGCTATGATCGCACTAGTAGCACTGGCCCTCGAATCTTTAAACATGTCCAGTGCGTACAACAGTTCTCGCGAGTTCAAAGCAAAAGTGCTACAGGAAATGACTCTGGAAAGGAACTATTCAAAAGTATGGCTAACGAGAAGGGAGCTGAGATCTCTTCAGGACATACGCTGCGAAGTTGGAGGGCTCTACTATATGGAAAGCAAGGCAAAGCTCACACTTCTTGACACAGTTATTAATAGTACTGTGAATTGCCTACTCTTTCTTGAGAACGGAATATAGATCACTAAGATCACTAATGTACGCTAAACAAGATTTAAATGGTATTGAAGTTTTGAATTTTTAATTTTCAACAAAAGAGTGAAGAAGGAAACCGAGGTCCTTTTTTTCTAATGAGCAAAGGGCTGTTTGGAAGATTTCCCCCCGGTTCTCCTACCTTCTTGCCTCCGAAATCTACAATAGATTTTTCTCCATCTGCTGCAAGGAAACCTCTTCTGACCCTGCTGGGGCTGAGCCTACCTTAACTCTACCCCCTTCGTATTCTTTCCTTTTCCTCTACTTCCATTGTTTCGAAAACTTGGTCCATTTATTTGAAGGGCTTTTTTGTTTATTTCTGTGCCAATAATTAAATTACTCGTAAAGTATTAATTTTCAATTTAAGCTGTCTACAACAGTTTTATTGCTTTTGCTGCTGATTTTTCCAGGGAAGGTCACTACAGGCTACTACTGTCAAAATCTGGTGGTCTCAATAAACTGCTAATTTCTTGCATAATACAAGGTTGAATGCATTAATTTTCCTGCAAGAACCTGAAAATCATGAATAATTAAAATTTTTTGCAAGGGGGGGATCAAGCTTCGGCCCGAAAAGTTTCAGGCAATAATTTCATAGTCTTTCAAAAAGCTAACATCAACTGATTGCCTTAAATGCTTTCGCCGTGCAAAAAACTGAAACTAGTATTTTGTATATTTATGAAAGCAAACGAGACAACCCGTCGCCAGCGACGTCCAGCTCATGGACTTAATTGGCGAAAATGCAAATTGCTGTTCTTACTTGCCGGCAGATAATATGAAACAGTTCTCCGGCAAGCTAGAACAGCAATTTGCATTTTCGCCAATTAAGTTCATGAGCTGGACGGGTTGTCTCGTTCTAGTCTCCACGCTGTTACTCCTAGGTAAATCAGTTCGATTTAACTACTTTTAATCAATTAGGTAAGTAATTTTTGTGCTGAGATGTCACCATCACAACAACAAAAAGTTTTCCTGGAGAGTGGAGACGGTTGTGCAATTGAGAGGCTAAGTTTTCACAGGAAGAAAAGCTCCTCATCTCATTCCGCTTGAAATGAGTGAGGGCGCTCTCTTCCCTTCTTCGTTCTATGCGGTGGCGCCTGCATATTGCGAACCCTAATCCCTTCCTTCACAGCACTCTGCTTCTTATAGGAGAGTAATTTAATAGCTTTGGCGAGGTGGAGACTGTCGAAGCACTTGGCATTACCCGAGCCATGACGTAAAGCTGCACTGTTTAACTGAAGGACTTCTTAGCAATTTTAGTCCTGCATTGTTAAATCCCAGCCTAAACAACTCACAAAAAAATAAATCGAAACGTCTGTAGGATTAAGAGTCGCTTCAAATTTTCAGACTCCAGAGAACATTTTTCATAAGGAAAAAAACCAGTGGAGTTTCATCGCTGGGATGCTAATCATCAAGTTAACTGCATAAGAACTCATATAAGTTTTTAAGCATTCCTGGGGCTGTTGCAAAAAAAAAAAGCATTGCAAAAGCAGAGCAGCGCTGAATAATCAGGGCGCCAGTCTACTAAGAAAGTATGAGGAAGAACTTATTTATTCATTTATTAAGAATTTATTCCTTTACAAATTCATTGCCCCAAGTGGATCATGCACCATTTTCCTGGATTAATACTAATAAAGAATGCCGGAAATGTTTTTGGACAAAGTTTGCAAATAAAGGGCTTTTATTCTGCATGGATTACAGTGTGGGCACAGAGATCTACTTTACTTTTAGGAGACGAGTTTTGTTAGGATGAAGAGGAAATTCAAATACGACTATGAATGCGCTTGTGCTTCATGAGGTCTGAACGGGAACTGAAAGTCACGTCACACTCGTGACAAGTAAATTTTACTCCCTTAGTATGCCAATCCATATGAATTTTCAAGTGTGGCTTTCCTGGAAATTTCTTGGAGCAAACTGAACAGGCAAATGGCTTTTCTCCAGTGTGTGTCCTCAGATGAATGGTTAATTGGGGTTTAAACTTCGTTTTCCAGTTACACTCGGTACATTTAAACTTGCGCTCACCACCTTCAGAGTGCGCACGGGAATGTTGCTTTAGTTGCCATTCTGAGCTAAACTCACTTCTGCACGAACTGCATGCATACGGTCTTTCTTTAGTGTGAGCACGAATGTGAATTTCCAAATCCTTACTGCAGTGAAAATCTTTCCCACAAAAATTGCACTTCCACTTTCCTGGAGCGTGAATATAGGAGTGTTGTCGCAAGAGGTGCTTGGCTACGAATTTTTTGTGACACTTATCACATTCATAGAGTTCCTCTCCCGTGATTTTGTGCATGTTGGCATGGGACACCATGTTTTTCTTCCTTCTGAACATTTTCGGACACGAAGGGCATTTTAAGGTCCGCTCTTCTGATAACTGGTGAATTTCTGAGTGAAGCTTCAAATCCTGCTTGCCTTTAAATTTTGCTGGACATTCTGGGCAGCTGAAGGGTCGGACGTCAGTGTGCACTCTGTTGCTATGCAAACGGGTGTGGTACCGACTCTGGAATTTCTTTCCGCAGACGTCGCATGGGAATTTTGGCTTCTTTTTTTCCAAGCAGTCGTGCTTTATTAAATAGTATTTGGATTTAAAGAATTTTTTGCAGAGTTTGCAAGGAACTGGGCTTAGTGTTGTATGAACAGTTTTTTTATGGAACTTAATTTTGCTCACTTCCGAGGAGACGTAGCTGCACTGGTCACATGCGTAGGGTTTCTCATTTGTGTGGGTGGCGATGTGGACTGCTAGCGACTTGCCACCGATTATTTGCGTAGAGCAGAAGTTGCATTTGTAGAGGCGCCGAGGCCCCGCTGTTTTCTGGCCAGCCCCAAGCAGTACATTTCTATTGGGATTTGTCTCCGATCTCTAAAAGTGTACGAACAGATGAAACGAATTGATAAAAAAATGATAAAAGAAGAAAAAAGACGCTGCTTAAAATCTATTTTGCTGCTTTAATTTTATGTGCAAAACTGGTTAAAATTGAGGACTTTCTTTTTCATCTCCTCAATTCTTCTTACTTCTTTCACCTTCTCTTATTAAACCGAGAATTCACAGTTCGCCATAGCCCATAGAGCCATAAATTAATTTAAGGCGTTTTTTCGTAAGCCAGATTTTTAAAACATACCTTCATATTTTTTCGAAAGAAAAACATGAAGTCCTGCGTCATTCTTACTGCAGAAAAAAAGCAGCTTCGAGGTTTTATGCATTTAAAAAACTTACAGAGCAGCTGCCATTTTGTCTGCAGTCAATCCTGATTAGATGTATGGAGACTTCCTTCATAACTTCCTTGTGCTCAACAGCTGACATGATGAATTCGAAATGAATGAGAGCTATACCTATTTTCTATCAACTTGCTTTCTCCTTTGCAAAAGTGACGCTCCCATTGTCCTTTAACAAAAGGCTTCCTGCTGGATGCACAGATTCGTTCCCCTGCGGAATCTAAAAAAAAAAGAATCTCGTATTTAAAAAAAATTTTGGCCGTTCAGAAACAACGATGGAACACAGCG
Source organism: Brachystomella parvula (assembly GCA_019776545.1). Classification (NCBI taxonomy): domain Eukaryota; kingdom Metazoa; phylum Arthropoda; class Collembola; order Poduromorpha; family Brachystomellidae; genus Brachystomella; species Brachystomella parvula. The sequence continues at coordinate 20,073 of JABASM010000562.1, forward strand.
CACTGGAGGTGACCACGTTTTTACACCTTGAGAGTAGTAAAATGTTAAATTCTATTTCCATTGCTTACTAATGAATTTTAGAGGTGATTAATTCCGTCAAAGTTCTTTCCTGGCAGATTTCGATGTGAGCACAAGAAGGGATGAAGAAGGGAAATGAGATCCTTTTTTCCAAAGTGATAAAGGGGTTTCCTGTTGAAGATTTTCCTCCAGTCAAGGATATAATTTGCTCTATATAGCAAACAGAAATCTCCTTCGACCTTGACTTACCTGGAATTATGGATCCTCATTTCTTCTTCTCTCTCACCTTTCTCTGTTTTAACTGGTTTTGAAAACTCAAATTAAAACTCCAATGGCTGCAATCTATTCATTTGCGTTTTTATTTTAGAACCATTCAATTAAAGATTTTTGTAGAACTTAGTTTTCACTTTAAGCGTTGAACAGGAAGTGTAGATGCTTCGACCTGAGGAATACACTCGATGCATGTTAAATTAATTTTTGTGCTAGCTTTTATTTTTTTCCTGAAGATAAGTAAAAGCTCACCAGGGTTATCGCTGGATTCAGATTGCTTCTTCCTCTGCCTGGAAAAGGGAAACAGATTTCGTATGCTAGGCGAAAGTAAGCGTTAACTTATTGAGTGTGGTTTTTAAATTAGCAGAAAGTAATTTATCATCATTGGGATTGCTGCCAAAATCTAACCGATTTATTGCAAGCAAATAGGGAGTTTGGTGTAACCTGTGCCACCTTTATTAATAGCGCGAGCTATTTATTTTGGATGAAGGTTTCCATCCTTTTATAATCCAGAAAACCAGTTTTTCCTTTTCCTAAATGATGAGGGAATTAGCCTGAAACTGTGCTAAAGTGAAGCTTTCCAATTTGTCTTTTTTCTTTCCGCGTTTAAACATGGATTTTTGCTTTAGTAACTTAACGATTTTGTCATTTTATGCTTAAAATTATTTGCAAGCTTCACGAAGCAATGTTTTGATCGGCTGCCAATGAGAAACAGCAATAATCAATTCTGTTTGATAGCGGAGCGGAGGTGGGACAGTGAAAGTAAGGGTAGTGACAATAAGCCAAAAAACTCAAAATGTGTTTAAGGAGAAAAGATAGCGTCCCTCCCTTTTTTGATGGGAACCTGCCTCACGACCTTCACCATCATCTAATTTTTTATTTATTGTTTTGGTTT
>JABASM010000563.1:0-21223 GCA_019776545.1 Brachystomella parvula
GAGCAGAACACGTACAAGCACAAGCTAAAATTCTTTTTTTATGCGGCGGTAAACGGCTGCGGTGGTAAAAGCCGGCGGCGGTAAAGTTCGCGGCGGTTAAATATCGGCGGTAAAGGGTTCGGCGGTAAAAGGTTCGGCGGTAACGGGGTGTATTCAATACATTCGGTTTCTACCCCTTGTTTAACTACTAAAATCCCATAAGCCGGGTGATGTTGAGAATTGCCAACAAAACCTAAAAGAGCGTCTACGAGTGTTGAAAATTATTTCAGATTTTCTCCATGGAGATTTGGCTGCATCGGCAACATTTTAAGTTTGTTGACAATTGCCAATATCACTGGGCTTTTGGGATTTCAAAATCACCTACCCTCGGAAAGTCAAGTCACTTGGAAGAAGTTTTTGAGTGAAATGACTGCACTACAATAACTACTAGGATCCAAGCTCTTTGGAGCCTGTTCCTATGTTTCTAGAAATCTTCGTATGAAATCGCTGAAAAAAGTTGTCCAGGTACGGTGACCAACTTAACTTGGAAGAAGCTGTATTAATACACCGACTTTCCACTGAATATACTAACTCGCTCATCAAAATGCAAGAAGAAACTCAAGCAGATCGAACTTTAAAAAGAAAAAAAGTCCTTACTTGGCAGCCTTGAAGTAAAATGGGTGAGAGCGGAGGACGTCTTCCAGCCGGAGCAGTTGGACATAGGATTTCAGGGTCATTTTTCGTAGACAATACGTGTGAAAGTCGTACTGGTCATCTACTATTTCGTTGAAATGCTAAAGTTCCAAAAATACAGATTTCATTTTCCAATTTCAAAAAGAAAATTTCATTAAATTTCAAATTGGAGTCAGAGGTGAATACAAAACATCAGAAAATTGAGTTCAGAAGGATCCATTGAAAAGAAACATCATTCAAAGGGGTATTGAAACAAAAATCGAGAATTATCCTTACCCTATCTACTTCATGACACTTTTTGAGTGCTTCTCCCCATTCTTGAGTTCGCTGATAGGCCAAGGCACACTCCGTTTGAAACCACATGCACTGCATTTCGTTTAAATTCTCAACTGGGTTCGACCCTTCCTAAAATTCCAGAATAAAAATAAAAATTCGAAAAAAAAACAAAGCAGAAAATTTTAGAACTAGAAATAGGTTTTCATACCCGAGTAAATTTTCCGCAGACAGTAGCCGCAGTTTCAATTCGATTTGCCCTGAGATGGTACTTGGCACTCTTTGAATTCAAGTATCTGTCAGCAGTATCCAGTTCTCGAGCTTCGTCCATTACGTCTGCCGCTTGCTCAAACTCACCAGCGTGCTTTAGAATTTTTGCCTTGCAGCTAAAAAGCTCGATTAGAGTAGGTGTGTGTTCAATCGCTTTATTGATATAGTGGAGGGCGGTTTCTGTGTTTTCAAAGTAATCGTAGTGCTGGGCTAAGTAGTAATAGGCCCAGAGTAATGTCGAAGCTGGTGGGGTATTTGTCGACTCTGTACCAGAAATAAAGGACGGCCATGTAAGATTAAGAAGTCAGAAATGAAAATAAATCAACACTGACCTTCTACTTTCTCTTTGCTTATTTTCGGAAAACTTGTAGGATCTAAAATGAAAAAAAATGATTTTCAAAAACCGAAGGCAAGATAGAAGACCTAGAGCTTCTTTCTGTGCGGCAGTGTCACTTACCTTTGGACGTCATTTGAACAATGGAAGATTCTAAGTAAATAAATACACAAAATATTTAATACTGGAGCTATTTGGTAAGAAATTTACAGTTATAAACAGGACATACCTTCTTCATATGGAGTATGGGAACAACCTGCAACGTCCAATAAAAAGAATCAGTAAGACTAGCTTGCTACAAAAATATTTCTAAGCTCAAGGACTTTTTTGGTTAAGATCAGAAGTGAGTACAAAAAATTCACATCAGAATGTGAGTTCAGAAGGATCCATTGGTTAAAAACATACATCATCTCAAGACAGCAAAGGACAATGTGAGCCGGAACCCAACTGACCTGATTCAGACTTAAGCAATTTCTCCAGTTCGTCCACAAGGCTGATGGTCAGGCGTTCAATTACTACTGCCTTTTCATGATTAGAATAGAGAGAGCGTAAGTCCGTGAAAAGAGGTGGTACTCCTTTGGCAAAGGTCGACTCCATGTAAGGCTTTAAGCGAGACTCGAAGTCTGAACCTGTCGTACAGTCTAGCGCAAGTCTTTTCGGCAGGTTTGAGCGTGGGAACTTCTGCTCGTATTGTTTGTAGAGCGACAACTTCCCCTGTGTCGAGTCCTCGATCTGATGGGCCCTCTCAAGTCCACGATAATACTCAATATGGTCGGGGTTGCTTATCACCAATTTTTCAAACACACTCTTAGCCATCTGAGGTTGATTCATTTGGAAGTGAAGGCGTCCTGAAAACACATAAATAGTAGTTAAACTGATACTTCAATCGTTCGCATGCCGCTTACCCAACGTTTCCAGATAAGTAGTCTTGTCATAAATGTGCTTTTCATTAGATATAAGATGAGACAGAGCCTCAGAGTAAGCACCACTTTCTTCTAAAATTGAGTTTTGATAAAGCAACAGCTCACTAGTCTCATAATCATATGCGTCCCTTAGCTGAAAATTCAACACCCAGTTAATAATTTTGGAGTTTTCCAATGAACAACAGAAATTAAAAGACAAGCCTTACCGGTTGTGTTTTTCGGAAGTCTTCTAATATCCTGTTAGCCATTTTATAATCGTGTAAAAGATGGTAGGCCATAGCAAATCCTATCCACGACGCCCGTTGAGCTGGCTTGAGACTAAACAGCTGATTCCTAGTATCCTAAGTAAGTTAAGAATAAAAAGCCTGCAACAACCGATAATGAGTTTTTTAGTAATTAGAATCCGGAGCTGGACATACTAGGTAACCCCGTAAGTCTCGTATATGAATCTGGACAATAGACAGTTCCCTCAGAATTTGGATGTTTGTAGGATCCCATTTTAAGGCATTTCGGTAGCATTTGATGGCTTCGTCATACTTCCTCTCAGATCGCTAGAACAAAATAAATTAGAGCATGGAGAAGCGGAAATGAACTCGGACAGAACAGAGTAATGACTACCAACCTGAATTAGGCCGAACACGTGCCAACATGTGTGGGACCGCAGATCATTCCTTAGTCCACGACGCACGTAACCGTACGCCTCTTCTCGTCGACCAATTGCGTTGAGTATCAGCCCTTTCATCGCCAGGGTTTCTGGAAGGAAATTCTTTTGTAAATTCTTATCATCATTCTCCACATCACAAATATTCTTTAGCTTACCGGCATGTTCTGAATAGAGTGGATTGTTGAGGATCTGCTTTGCGAACTTCAACCCATTCTTGTATAACTTTTGCTCGTAGCATTTCTAGAGGAAGAAAAAATGCTCAATTACCTACCGGCTTAGCTGGAATTGAAAGGCGTGCTTCCTGATTTTCTGAGCTGCTACAATACATGAGAAGCGTCCACTCACCAAAATCCTTTTGAACAATGCATTCTCCTTGGGAGGAAGGCTCTTGTTTTTCAGTGTCGCCACTGACGTTGCAGTAGACATGACCTGTCGTTTATTTCAACAAGTTACCACCGGATGAGGATAAGGTAAGCCTGCCTTTAGGAACGAGTCCTTCCTTCGGTATCGGTATTTATTTGTGCTCGAGGAAAGCGGCGAGTCGATGATGATTATACTAAACTAGTTTATTATTACTAACACTGGGGTATAAAAATTGTATGAAATTACTAACGTCACTGAGAAGCTTTCAAGTTAGAAGCATTCCGTTCCTAATTTTCTTGTTATTCTGGAATTAACAATGTTAATTAGTACTACTACTAGTAAAATTAAAACTTTGTTCTCCCAGACCTAGACACAAAAAACCGAATGAGTGAGGCACATTGTTGATGCTACACAAATATCCCGCTGGATGGTAGCCTTGTTTCAAGGAAAAAAAAACTCAAGGAAAGTCAAAAGTTGGAACTCTTGGTTCCGTGACGATGACTCATGACATGACCTGACGCGACCATGGTGTCCATCATGTCCCTATGAGTTGTTCAGTCTGATTTTTGCAAGAAAAAGTCAGGTTGGTACGAGCAAGATCCACACCCGTCAGTTGAAATTAAAATTAAAGATATGAAAGGACAGGGAAGACGTTTCTACGGCTGTACTATAATTTATTCTGTTTAAATTTAATAAAAGGCGTTGTATGCTTTTTAAAAAAATACTGGGTAGCATATACGTACCCGTGCAGCACTGCACGACCTAAATTAAAACTTTTTTTTTTTTTTCAGACATCGTTTTCACCGTGTATGAAGGAATAGTTATTAGAAAGGGGACTCGTACCCAATATTTAAATCAAATAAATAAAGTTTAAAACATAATTGAGGCTGTAAAACTTATAAAATGGTAAGACTGCTATTTGCAAGGACAGGAGGTTTAAGAAGTAAGGACTGTGGAACGCTTTCCTGTATTTAGAAGGCTGTTTGCCCATTTGTTGGTGGTTTCAAGATTTTAGGAGTCAGAGTGGAGGAAGGGGTTGGATGATGCGATGGCGGCGGTGAGATATAGAGGCGGTGTGGGCTTGCATAGCAAAAGAAGGATCTAAGGCCTGTTTGGTTTCGTTTTCAATTAGTAGTCAAGATTTCCTACGTAGTGTCTACTTATGGTTAAGTCACACTGAGGATAAATTTAAAACGTAAAAATGATAATGAAGGGCTCTGAAATCCGGTCCATGCTCTGGGTTGCAGAAATTGGAGATTAGAAAATTAGCGACTCATTTTAGTTACTAGTGTGGGACTTGATTGTAGGAGTAGTACGACTCAATTCTTCCTCTCGTTCCTGGATCATTTGATTCAGGGCCTTGGTCTTGACATGATCTATCATCCTATACTCCACTCGGCTCCCAGTCTCTTCCCGTAGACCTGCTTCCTTTTCCTTTGAATTCAATGTCCCCTTGGAATTGATATGTAGTTTTATTTCCCCATTACTCCCACCTCGATTACTTTTTATAGTATTTGCGTCAATCTGAAGATATGTTCCCATGAGGTCAGCTTCACACTCTTGGAATTTATCATAGCGAAAGGCTGTACGTGACGTGGCGGAGGGAGTTGGTAAAGTTCTTACGCCCTCTGAACTTATGGCAACTGGTGTGACTGGATTCCCTGCAAAGGAGGGTGATGACTTTTTCTTGGGTGGACGGGGTGGTGGGGCTGCTGGTGCCACCTTGCTTGGACTCGATGTTCCTGATTCAGACTCTCGATTTGTGGGATGAGTAGCCCAGTTTACTCTGGGTGGAAATGGAAAGAATGTAGTATTACAGTATCCAGTTTCCTGGACACCAGATGTATCATTTGACAGCATGGGATTCCCAGTGATACACTCCGAAATCGGAATGTAAGGGCTGGAACTAGACAGGGTTGGACTACTTTCAGTACTTCCAAGAAGTTCATGTGGTCCGATCTCTAATTCTACTTCAGGTTCATGATGATTGTCGGTTGTTTCTGCACCTCTTCTATATCCTGTACATACAACAAAAAACATAAATTAAAATCATTCAGTCAACATAGACATAGTTATTTAGGATAATTACCATAACACTTGCCCTGACCTTCCGCACCCTCCTCCGTAGTCTTTAGACCACAGACGTGGCAGATACACTTCAGCCATTTATTCATCCCAGGTTCGGTGGTAGATGAGGACTGGAAACGGAACTACGAACTAGAAATAATTAAAAACTAATTAAATTCTTCAGAACAAAGTCCTTCAGGGACAGAACTTCGACAGACGAAAGACATAACTTTCAATTTTACTTTCACTACGCTGTTGCCATTTATCATGCCCGAATGTTGGATGAATGAGGCCGAGGAGGAGGAGGAGGGAGGAGGCCAACTGCCCCTCTTTGCTACTTGCACTTTCACCTCCACTTTCCCTTTCTTCCGTCTTTTCGATTCATCTTGACATCCTGTTTAGTCATCTTTTGTTTATTACTATAATTGTTAAGAGCTAATCAATCCTTCCTCACGCCGGACATAACTCTGAAACTAAAGAAGGGATTTGGAGAGTGGAATCTGTGTCATACTGGACAATGGGCTTGACCCCCCACCCCCCTTATTTTAAGTGTACTATAACAATTCGGGTAAAACCCAGTATCCAGGTATAGTATGGTATGACTTGCTCATCTCAGATTTCTTACAACCCTCTACCAAAATGTGTAAGTTACGATTTATGCTACGATAACATCATGCCATTCCTCATATTTGACCCCTACGTCTTTTAGGTGGACAGGTATTGCGTGGTGCGTCAAGTGTCAACTGGTATATAAAGCTCCCTGAACCCTGAGCTTCTTCTATCTTCCATCCCACCTGTAGAAATTTCTCTTCTACTTCTATACTTCAGCTTCTGGTAGAACGGGAAGCTATGGAAAGCAACGTGGAGGCTGTGTCATTTGGGGCGACGTCGGTTTCCCCTTCTGTTGAATCAAATTCAGAACTCACCATAGACGATAGGATTGATGCAGGAATCGAAGATGCCTTGAAAATATATTTCAACGTTCTGGGAAATAGTGGACCTCAATTGTGTGTGATTTGACTAGATTCGAAGCTACAATATCTGCATGTCAAGCTAGTAATCATTATCGTTTGCTTTGCAGGCACTGTACACAAATCTCCGAGGACGCTCTTAATACTCTTGACCCGGGGACCGATGTAACAGAAAATCTTCCAGTGACTATACAGCTTGATGCGAAGCAAGGCAGTGAGAAGGCTCCGATAGACGATACTGGCAGTAGATTCCGAGAATCCATTTCAAAAGACTCTAAAAAAGAGTGTCTACGACAAGACTCTGAGGAACGGACTTTGAATCCGTATATCAAGGCCTATGAAGAGTTTAGAAAGAAGATGGATGATATTGTGGATCTGTTTCAATTCGGGAACACGGATGACATAAATAAGCAAGAACAGGCACCCGGCCGTTCTCGTTATCCCACGGCTTCCTGTGTCTGGTATGAGGCAGAGTCACGGCGACTAGATCGAGTTCAGAATCTGGTTGACGAATCACCTGCTCCGGCTCATAGCTACGATGAAGAAGGTGATGTGATCACGAAGCATCAAGTCGCAGAGCCTCAATACAGGAACGCTGATTTTTGGAAGTCACAGTACTATCCACCCCATGTGAAACAGATGCTAGCTTTACTGTTTGGTCTTGAACCGGATAGAAATGCCGAGTATGATATGGAGCAATTTGGACTGAGAATGGAGATGCTAATGCGAAGACCAATCGTAAATCCTCGGCATACTGCTTCGCATGCTCTGGACGATTCTCAAGATCGTGGGATTTGGGAAGAAGATATTATAACTCAAATTTTTCGCCGTGACCCTGGTTAGTGTCTTTCCTATTATCATGGAAAGTAGATAAGTTTTGTTGAATACTCAGTGATACTTTTTCTGCAATCCCAGATTTCACCTGGAAGATCTTGGATGCAAAACGCAGAGCGATGTATAAGAGAATGGGGAAGAATTCGTCTTTCAATTATTCTAACCATCGGGGTGTTCGACCAGGTATGCCATTCTCCTCTTATTTCATTTGTTTGCTTTAATATAAAGTTGTAATATACTTTTAGATGCTTACGTAATACGCAAGGCAAAACCGAAAAATTTTCTTGAAATTGGGAAAGTCGCAGCGTCAGAAGAAAATAAGGAATCCAGGCTTCAGCAACCTCACGTCTCTGAATCAACAGGAAGAAGTAACGGATTCAATAATTTCCGAAAACTCGAATCAAGCAAGGAGCATCACACCACGGAGGAAATGCAACGGACTAAAACTGAAGATGGTTTGGATGGGGACCCTTCTCAGGAACGCTCAGTTTCACAACCGGATGTAACATTCAGTGCTAAACATGATGATTTGGATGCGGTGTCACCTCGTCCTATGTGTCATTACTGTTTTATAATGTTCGGATCCAAGGTATGTAAGAAGTGTGAGGGTTGTCCTGATAAGAAAGCCCCGGGACCACAATCTCCCACAAAATCAGGAAGGACTGAAAAATCTTTGTCACCCTTCCCTTTGCCTACCAACTCGTCGGGACGTGTAAATAAGAGAGCAGAAAGGCCTCGCTCAGTAAGCGTAACTGACTTCTGGGTTTGTCGCCTTTGCACTCTTCAAAATCCATTGAATTCGCATCGTTGTCAAGTCTGCCGCTGGGAGAAAAACAAGGATGTTAAGGTGAATGACGGAATTCAAGCAGTGCGTCGTAAGTATTATTTACTAATTGTTTCTATTTGCTTTCTAGCATATCCGTCGCAAGTGGTCTTGTGAAAAATGCACCTTTAAGAATCCTATGAAATCTAGCAATTGCGAGATGTGTCATTCCACAAGAGTAGAGTGTGAGGAAAAGAATAGTAGTGCGTCAATACGTCTATCCGCAGTTGTCAATTCCAAGAAAGGAGTGAAGCAAAAATATCATGAGATTGTTGCGTTCTGTAATAAGTCTGGGGATTTTTTCGTTGATGACTCCTTCCCTCCAGCTGCGAAATCTCTCTATTACAATCCGAAATCTGTTGCATCTACCGACATTGTTTCACACTGGGTGAGGCCTAAGGACATACTCACTGAACCAGGAACGCAGGGAATCAAATGGGCTACATTTCGTACACCTCTGCCCTCAGATATTTCACAAGGTAACGAAACTGTTACCATTGCTACCATTTCGTATGAATAATTTCCCGCTTCCAGGTGTACTGGGGAATTGTTGGCTGCTGAGTGCTTTAGCCGTGATTGCAGAGCGGAAAGAGCTGGTGGAAAAGATTCTAACTTCACCGGAAATTTCTGCAGTTGGAGCTTACCTGATTCGTGTCTGTAAAGACGGGATTTGGACCGACGTAAGTCAATCAGTACAACAATAGTTCGGAAATTAACGTAATTGTACTATTATTCCGGCGATGAGAATTAAATAGTGTATTTGTTCACAGGTTATAATCGATGACTTACTTCCATGTGATAAAAGGAAGAACCTCGTCTATTCTCAGGTCCGAGATAAATATACGAATTTATGTCGCACCAACAATAATGTGTACTCGGTCGGTCATGTCAAACAAATATGATTTCATTCTGCAGGCTAAGCGAAAGCAGCTTTGGGTCCCTCTTATTGAGAAAGCAGTAGCGAAAATTCACGGTTGTTATGAGGCGCTGGTTTCCGGACGAGCCATTGAGGGTCTAGCCACGTTGACTGGATATCCTTGTGAAAGCATTCCATTACAGGTGAGTAAGCCGCCTGCATTGTAAATCAAACTGCCTGCGCGACCTTCCTTAAATGTTAATAATTTTTAATTGCAGGGTGCAGCGGACGAGGAATTGGATAGGGACCTTGTCTGGGCACAGCTTCTCTCCTGCCACGCTGCGAGATTCCTAATGGTATTTACAATTTAGTAATCAGCGAAACGTATAACACAGCAGTTATCATTTTTTTAATCCTAGGGTGCTTCCTGCGGGGGAGGAAATATGAAAATAGATGAAGACGAGTATCGTGAAAAGGGCCTTCGCACTAGACACGCATATTCTGTACTAAACGTGAACGGATCCAATGGCCACCGGTATTTTTTATCCTGCATCTTGATCGAAGTTAGTGTTCATTGTGTTTTGCATTCCAGGTTATTACAACTGCGTAATCCATGGGGTCGATACAGCTGGAAAGGCGACTGGAGTGACAGTTCGCCGATATGGACGCCAGAGCTTCGTATGCATCTCATGCCTAAGGGTTCTGACGACGGAGTATTTTGGATAGCCTTTGACGACATGCTAAAGTACATCCATACCTTTTTTAATTTACTGAATAGTTTTTTTTTACTGTAGCTTCCTTCCTTTCAGATATTTTGACTGCATTGATGTGTGTAAGGTCCGTGACTTTTGGTATGAAAGAAGGATTCAGGGAACCCTACCACCCGCAGCAGATTTCCAGCACCTCTCATGTATTTTGATAACTGTAATGGAGCCCACGGAGATTGAACTCACGCTCTTTCAAGAAGGCCATCGGTGAGACTTCATTTTTGGCACTCCCCCACCGCCAAACCCTTATCTATACTAATCATATATTTGTGTAAATCTTGCAGCAATTCGGAAAAATCACACCGTTCTCAATTGGATCTCTGCGTCGTGCTTTTTCGAGGGCTAGAGACGAGTCAGAGTGATTCTCAGAAGCTTGTGTTGGGTCGCCTTGTAGAGCATTCAAGAAGGCAAGTCCGTGGATTCGTTGGCTGCCATAAAATGGTTGAAACTGGATTTTACCTTGCCGTACCGTTAGCGTTCAACCACTGGAACACAGGAATGATCGGTAAAAAAGATCTCCACTAGAAAACTTGGCCCATCGTATCCTTACTGTGATTTTAGGTACTGACACGCCTTATCCACATTACGTCATGTCGATCCACTCCTCAAAGAAAATACTTGCCGACAAAATAGCACCACCTGCCTATATGCTTGCAGATGCAATAATTCGGTTAACAATGGAAAGAGGTCAGCGACACGAAGGACGAGAGGGTATGACAGCTTATTATTTAACAAAAGGCTGGGCTGGACTAGTCGTTGTTGTGGAGAATCGAGATGAAGAGAAATGGATCCAGGTCAAATGTGATTGCCATGAGAGTTACAATGGTAATTATTAACATGTCGTCCTATCTTGGCTATTAGAAAAAATCAAAAACGAATTCTTGGGCTCAAATTTTTACTCTCGTCTTCCTTTCTAGTGGTATCAACAAGGGGTCAGTTGAAAACAGTTGATGCCATCCCACCCTTGAATCGGTTCGTCAGAACATTGTACATCTGGAATATATTTATTTGTTACAGATATGTAAATTGGATCTTTATTTCCAGGCAAGTGATAATCATCTTGACGCAGTTAGAGGGAAGCGGCGGATTCAGTATCGGTGAGCCCAGCGATCATTAATCTGTCTCTAATAGACTCGAGTTGCAAAATTCTTGTTTTTTAGCTCATCGACTAACCCATCGGCCTTCAGCCACTGGCGGACTTCATGACTGGGGGCCGGGGGACGAAGATACCGATCACTGGCCATACGTGGGAAATGATGTTGATGGTTTGCACTCCCCTCGACCCATTTAATTGCCATCAAGCTACAGGTTCAGATTACTTCTCCAGAAAATTCTATGTTTCATCCTCGAAACTTAAGACTTCAGTTAGATTCTCCTTTCGTTAGGTCTAACAAAATTAATCCGATGTGTTCTTTCTCAATCGTTGAGTCTCAATCGCTGACTTCACTTATATGATATAGTTGACATTTTCTGACTCTAATTTCTCAAGATTCATACTTAAAACGCTCACTGCCCTTGCACTTATAACAAATCTAGTCAATTGTTAGTAAGGGACTGAGTTACTGGTTACTGTCTCCTATGTTAAAGCGAGTAGCTAACCTCAACTATTAATATATTTTAATCACTCATAGTCAGAATTCCTTAAACATATATTTCCAATACAATCCGACCGGTATTTATGTGTTGGTTGAGGGAGATCCTTTTGTGTTTTGTATAGGAGGAGCACCAAACTTTGTTGTGAAAATTTCACCCCAAGCGCTTTAATTTTTCTTTTCTATTGAAAATGATATATATTTCCATGAATCTCAAGTCTGTAACCTCTGAACTGACTAACTATAATCTGCACTAGGAAGTTCTTCTGACTACTATAAGAAACTGTAATGCACATTAGAAATAACGTTTTTTTTTTTCAGTTTGATGAACAGTATCTTCAGAGTCTCATTTTCTTGATATTTAATTTATAATATTATTGAGACGTTATCTTGAACTTTCTGCTATTATTATATTTTTTAATTGGCGTATCTTGCCCGTTTTTTCAAATCAAAGATTGCTCGTTAACATACCTTCTGCTTATCATAAGAAGCGAATACTCTCAACTACGATACATATTAATAAAATTAAATATATTAAAACCAGCTCTCAAATCGAAAAAATATAATCTCAACCTGAGAAATTTTTATTAGCATTTGACGGAGTTGTTAAAATATGTTTGTAATGAGTGTCGGCAGGACTTCTAAATTATTAATTTGCTGTGTTAGCATAAAGCAAGCATCCCACCTTTGTAAAACCTGTAAAAGTAAAACTGTACTGGATAGAAAGGGTAACGGTAAATATTGTATTGGTGAAGCTGTTAATTCAGAGCTGAAAAGTTTAACTTGGGAACATGGAATATTAGAACAGAACGGTGAGCACGGATCGTCGGTCGATGGGTGATGATTTTATGTCATTACTTGTCTTGTTATTCGATTCTCTTCGTTCTTTGTGCCAAGCCTATTGATGAGATTTGCTAAGGAGGTGGGAGTTAAAGTCGTAGACGTTGCAGCATGTTTCCCCGCAGATATTACATTTCCACGGACTCGCGTCGGAGTGACAGCCCTTATGCAGAAAATAAAGTGTAATATCTGGAAATACGATTTTGCAGTAGACGCACTGATGAACCAGGTTTGAGACTAACGAACTTCCTCGACGGCTGGAACGTAAGGTCGAGGAACCTTCTTCACCTTCGGTTGTCTAAAAGAAATTAAATGCAGGTTTCGCTAAAAAAAACTTAAAATTTGGTTTATTTTACCTTGGAAATATTTGAGGAATCAGTCGCCAAAGACGAACGACTGCCAGTATTCGAGGAACTTGATTTTCCGTTGGTAGTTGCCGTAGCGGCTCCAGCATTGAGTCTGGAGAAAATGGTATCACTTTTCCAATCCTCCCGGAGAAGAGACTTGAGCGGAGAGTTTTGTGTTGAAGATGGTGGTGGGCTGTGTGGTCTACGTCAGGAGAAAAATAAAAAGAAAGAAAATGATTTTAAAGTAGAATCTTTGGAATTTTGTCTTTCGTTTTAGCGTTCCGCCATACCTGAGAGAACTGGAGTTTCCAGAAGGTGAAAGGTCTTCGGGAGCGTCTTGGAGATCCTCAGCGTCATTGCGCTTACTGATATCATCAGTACTGCTTCCAGAGGAACTTGACTGTTCTGGAGAGCTTTCATCCTCATCCATGACTTCCCTCTTCACGACAACTAAATCTGAGCAGGAAGGAACGTTTGAACTGGAATCTGATTTTGGAGAAACATTTGAAATGGAGAGATTGTCCTCGCCACCTGTTAGAAAAAGAATCATGGGAACTGAAGGGGTAGCGGTCCTGGGCTATGAGCGATTTTTCAGTCGAGTTTTAGTTTATTCAGCTCAGCACACCATCCGGAGCAACATATAATTTTTCCAGAATTTAAGGGGGCCAGCGCTTAGGGGGGACAATTGAGCATCGAGAACTATCATGATCATCCTGCGCATGCTCAATACATGCACCATGCGTACCAAGTCGCTGGCCCAACGCTGGAGATTCTGGAAAAATTATATGTTGCTCCGGCCGGATGGTGTGCTGAGATGAATAAACCTAAACTCGACTGAAAAATTGCTCATGGGCCCTGACCGCTCTCTCTTGTCGTTGATTGGGTCCCAGCCTAATGGAATTTGACATTCAGAAATATAAGCCATTTTAAAATCGGTGGCGATCGTATGGAATGCTAAATTCAAATATAATCGGCTAATGGATTCTCTATTTCCAATTTTATTCACGCTATTAAAAATTAATAATCGGTTAGTACAGATGATTATTCATGGCTGAGGCTGGCCTTATCAAGCTAGTCTTTATAATCAAAAAGGACTTACGCATTTCAAAGCTGCAGTCGGAAGTGAACGGATAGTGAGCAGGGTACGGAGAATTGGACGAAATTTCAATCTGAGGCACAAGGAAATGGGACGGAATTAAGGAAGAGTCACTGCTCTTCTCCCGATCTTCAGCTTAAAAATGAAAATGTGAAGTTATAATTCATGATTTTTCTATCTGGTGCCCAGCGATCACTAGCCTTTGATATTACTAGAAGAGCAGCAAGACATACCGAATCCAAGAGCTTGGGCAAGCTCACTGTATTCCCCATTTCCAGAGCCGGATCCGTTCGAAGAATTCTGAAGTGAAGGTGACTGGGGCAAGGGATTGTCAAGGTCAATCCCATGCCTGGAGAAGAAATGAACGCGAAGCGATTTCATTGAGCCTGATTTGTAGTTGCATAAGGGACATGCCTTCACCATGTCATGAGATCCACCAACATGCTCATTTTGGAAGTGTGCCCTCATTGCAATTTGCCTTTGGAATCCCTGTCCATTCAAGTTTTAATTATATATTCAACTTAAACCTCAAAACCTTTTCCTCTGGAGGACATGCGCACCTTGTTACAAATTGGACATCGGAATGGAAGCAGTTTTGAATGGGTGGCCAAGTGCTCCGCCAAATGATCCTTTCTGAAAAATCTGTCAGTCAAATTCAGAAAATGATCGATTTGTGATGAATTCCAAAAATGCTTTAGATAAAAAAAATTATGGTGGGGGACCGAACCTTTTTGGGCACAGCCGACACTCGAACGGTTTTACACCTGCATAGACAGTTCATTGTGTTAACCGCTTGAAACTGAAGGAAGAATTCTGACTCACCGCCATGTCGCATTCGATGTCGCCGCATGTTGGCTCCGTTGGAAAACTTCATGTTACAAATATCACATTCGAAACATTTCTTTCCTCCGTCTTCTCCATCTTGTTTCTCCTCCCCGTCACCCCCCATCTCTGAATCAGAATTCTGGAATAAAATTAAGATTTTAGGTTAAGGATTTTCATTTTTCTTTTAAGTGTGCTACCTCTCCGGACGTAAAAGAGTGGTGTGCATTCTCTACATGTGAGGGCTGTGAACAGTCGTCATCATCCGGATTCAATTCTTCAATTTGACCTATTTCCTCATCCTTCCCTTCGTTGGCATTATTTAAGAAGGAAACTACAGGAGACCCAGCACGTGAGGGATGCGAGGACATTCCGTTAGATTCCTTGGAACGGAACTTTTTCGATGGCATGCAGTGACGATGTCGTGTGGGACGAGCCTGATGGGCGATTGGTTCATCACTGCTTGAGTCTTCTCCTCCACTTCCAGCACCGCTGCTACTGCTTCCGCGGAGATGGCTTCCGATCTTGAGTTTCTTGGATCCTAGCTCCCCTCCATTGATTCCTCTGTGCCGAGTCCCTAAATCAACCTCCATTTTAGTCTCATCTCCCAATAGGATGCAGCTGAGGAGGGCCTTCCCTTCATGCATTCCTCCGCTCCTCCAAAACTGAAGTGTTTGGCTAATTTCCCGTGCTCCTCCCTTTTCATTTGCCAAACAGTGCCTTTCCTTCCCGTCGTCGTCCTCAGCCTCATTATTTTCAGTTCAGCGACATTCTTCCAGCAATTTTTTCACTGAATCAGTTTTAACAAGAAAAAAATTACAAAAAATTATTTGCATAATAATATTCAATTTTTAAATTAATATGAGGAAAAAGGAAAGAAATTAATTGAAATTAGGGCAGTGCTACACAACTCTTTACTTCAGAATTTGGTTACCAAGCTGCTGCATCCAACTGGGAAATAATTAGAGGATCAATGACCTATCCATTCCTAGATTTAACTCTTATCATCCTAATTCCAATTCCTTTTTTTTTATCTGTCTCTTCTGATGAGCTAATCTCTTTAAATGTCGATAGAGTCTAGAAAGAGGTAAGTTCAACGACCTGAGAAGGACTTAACTAGGCTAGGAAGAAGATGATGATGATTATGATGAGAAGGCGAGTACGACCTAGTAATCCATTCCCCTTATAAGTTAGGTTTAATCTGGATTTTTAAATAATAAGGTTAATAGACCTCATTACTCTTTTTTTCTTTATCCTGAAAGGAGAGCAAAAAAAAAATTGTAATGAAGATACCTCTTCTAAACTCATGCATTGATGGAATTACACAAGCTGAACCTAATATTTATTTTTATTAATATTCTACGATTACAGAATCGATAGAAAATAATAGCTTGTTAAGATTATATACTGCATCCAAACAGCCAAAATTTCGAAGATCTTATAATCTGAACCAGAGAAAAATTTCGGTTTTTTTCTGGTTTTTCACTATTAATTTTTCACTATTAATTTTTTTCAGCAGCGTTTTGTAAGTGAAGATTTTGTTTTAGTAGTTGAAGTCAAAATTCTTATTTGCTTCTTCTCTATGAAAAGCATCAGAATGTACCAAGAATCCTAATTTTATAATTGTAATTTCTGCATCCGCAAATTGAGCTTACTGACTGGGAGACATTGTCTCAAGCTTCCATGTGCTTCTCATTTACTCACCCAACAAGTTACACGTTATTGGTTAACTTAATGCGTTCCGTAACTCGTCTACTAACCTAGATGTAAAATGATTCCTGTAACGACTCCTCTTGCTTGTGGGATCCTCATAATTTAATACCAATAAATTATCAATAAGTGGATCAGCAAAAGGACTTTTCTGCATCCTAGAGGAACGTATGGGTCCTTCAATATCAGAAAACAAAAGGATGTTCTCAGCTCACAGCTCCAAAGAAATTCATCCCATGCCTTGTGCCTTATGTAACTCATTCCCGAAACTGGGATTTGGGAAGAACCAGTTCTATGTTTTAGGACGATGGGACGATGGGCATGTAAAAATTTGACATTTTGCCAAAGCTCCCATTTCGCAGGAAAGAAAAAAGAGGTGTATATGCTGACAACAATGACACAGCTCACTATTCTTTGAAACTATGGGCAATAAAAATAGAACGGCTAACAACAATGAAACTCAGAGAAAATTATATTCAGGCAATGCGTGGGTGTTTAAGTTTAAAAGACAAGAGAATTAATTTCTGTTTAAATCAACCCCCACCCCTACATTCTACTCTGTGACCCGGCTAAAGGATGCTTTGGCTGACCTACTCTTAGAAAAAATTTATTCTTAGAAGAAGAGGATGAGAAAATGAAATATGAAGAAGTTCGTTGACTCCCTCCCACTTCCTTCTTTAAATTTGAAGAGTGACAATAGGAATCATCGTAATTATTTACTTTAGTAGAAATCAGAGGCTATTATCCGATTGCTATTTACTCCCTATGCCTGCATGGATATGCATCTCACATGAAGCTTTTTATTTTAAAATGAATTTTAAGTTAAAAGTCTTCTGTTTTCATTGTATCATTCCTCACCATTTCTCAGTCAGAATTATTTTTCAAAAAAAAAAAAAGAAAATACAAATCGAAAATATTTTGTTAATAGTTTTTTCACCTGGCGAGCGTCCATTTTATCCTTTTCAAATTAGCAGAAATATTAAAGAAAACTCAAAGCTGCTTTCACTGACTTTCCGCTGAACTGTGCTGAACTAAATATTTTTCGTATGACTCCATGCTCTAGAGATAACCACGTGAAATTAATGTTTCATTAAAAATAGTTGACTTTTCCACAGGATGGCTTCTCCCCACTAAAAATCTTGAGCGGATATTAAAAAAGAGAAGAAGACTGATGTCGCTAAATTAAATTGTGAAGAAAAAGGTAGAAAATTATTTAAAAAATCTGTAACGACTATAAGGACTAAAAGTTGAGGAAGATGAGCTCTTATCGATGAGCAGAGAGTAGAAGTAAAGAATGGAAATTAAAACGGGAAGGGTGATGATGGGAAAAGGATGAAGCCTAGAAATGTACTGACTTACTCCTCTATTGTTAAAATGTAAATGGCAAATGGGACTGTTGTGAGGAGGATAATTGGAAGATGTTGATTCTTCTTTTGGAAGGAGTAGAGTAGGCCAAAAGGGGAAAAAATAAAAATAATCATCATCACTGAATGCTGAACGAATCTAATGCAGAGAAATAGGTCAACCGCTATCCCTTCCAGTAGCCTACTTTTTTCATTATGTGGTTGTTCCTAGTTAACTAATTATTATAGTATTCCCTCAGTCTTACGACTTCGTCTATCAGGACTGAATGAGACAAACTTTGTAGCGGAGACTCCAATGACCCTTGCTTTCCGCATGCGAACCGGTGAGATGCTAAAAATTAAAAACAAACGGATATGATCCCCAAATATTTTTGTCCCAAATTAAGGCCGCTTATAGTACGCTTTTTTGATTGATCATTTTTGGAGGGATTATGCTTAGGTGTAAGTTTATGGAGTAACGCCCCCCCCCCCCGTTCCTGGCTGGGCTTTCAATGAAACTTGACAGGTAACGAGCCATGACCAGCCAAGTTTGTGGCCCTTTGTGGCCCTTTGTGACATCCACAAGTCACGTCAAATACCTGCTCCCCAAGTCGCTCCCCCATGAAATCGCGAAACGGCCTGAAGTCCGAGCCGGTGATCTTGGAATCCATCAGACCTGGAAGTGGGAAGATTGATACATATTTTTCAAAATTCGCTTTAGTTTGATCTGGATTGGCTGGTTGACCATCGATGACCTCTAAAGGTCAAAGGAAAGCGAATTTCGGAAAATCTCTCATTCCATCAGGACTCATTTCTACTTTATTTTACTAACCATCGATTTTATACACATCGATGGTTTCATTAATCGTAATTAATTAGAGAAACATTTAACCGACTTTGTCGATTTAGGTGCTAATTTTAATCCACATTCGCATTTCCTACAATTTATAAAATTAGGATTATCTTTTTATAAGTGATTCTAACGTTCAAAATGAAATGGAATTCGAAATTGAACAATGATAATTATTTTTTATGAAATTAAAAACTCATCAATATGTTACGTATTCGATGTGAACATTCATGGATGTATGCATGATAAAAATAAGAAACAACGGGAAAAATCGCCGGGCTACTTTCAATACACTTGATAAAACTTGAATTTACTGGTTCACAGGTGGTGCCGCGAGTACCAACAGCGTTCCAGACCTGAGGCGGTACTGGAGCTGGGGTGGCCCGACCTCCAGCTTTGGTGGAGCTCGAGTTTGAGCTAAGAAGGTGGAGCTCCGGAGTCACTGGGTGTTGATTTTCATAAGTGAGTTCTGTGGTGTCCAAACCTTCGTTAGGATCATGGAAAAAATCTGATTTTCCCGCTGCCGATGGCGACGAGCCGTCGTTAGTTTTTAGCCCTTGAAGGTTGAAAAGGGGACTTAACTCTTTAAAACTTTTCAACACTGTATTAAACCGCCGCCGTTAAAAAGTTGTGTAAGCCCAAAACATTGTACAATGTGTTCATAGAAATACTACACCGGAGAAAATTTATACCTTTTTTGAAATTCGATTAAACTATATTATATATTTCCTGAACTTTTTTAAATATTTTTACTTCAATTCATTTATTTTTGACTTTTGTGCATCAATTGCTGAAGTCGTCCTGCTAAAAAAAATCCGAAAACTATTTTTGTTTGAATTTTAAGGAAATGAGAAAATTTCCCCGGTATATAGCATTTCTTTGAACACGCTGTATCTGAATCAGTCCAAACTTTTAACAAAATATTGTTGTCAGATAATTATAGAGCCTATACAAAGCAGTCTCAAGGTTCCTCATACTTCATCTGCGGACAATTTTGCCTTGAACCTATACAACGACCGCACGACCGCCAAACGCTTAGTACACTGGTGGGCTGAGGATGGCTGCTTCAAAAGATTACCGTATTAACCCAATTAGAAGCGCGCACCCTAATAGAAGCGCGGCCCCTAATTGAAGCGCGTTTTGGTCTGAGGAAGATTGAGTTATAAGCGCGGTACATTAAATGAGAAAAATAAGACCTTTTTCTTACCTGGGACAATAAGAAGTCGATTTCAGGTCAAATCTGTTTGCTAGTATGGGGAAGACTAGAAAGCAATTCGGTTTGTCATTCAAACTCGAGGTCATTCAATACGCATTAACGCACACTAAGGATGCTACTGCTGCTCACTTTGGAGTTCACCGTAAGCAGGTTTTTGATTGGATTTTACACCAAGCAGCAATAGGTAAGTTCCCTTTGCTTACGGTGACATGAAAAATACTGAATTATACTTTCAGCTTTAATTAATGAAACAAAATACTGTTTAGAAAATGCTGTAACAACGTCAAAAGGAAAAACGCTGAAAAAGGCTCAACCGAAGCGTTTAAGTGGGGCTGGAAGACGAATCATTTCACAAGACCTTGACGACAAAGTTTTTGACTATATCGTCGATCAGAGATTTGAGCAACTTCGCGTGTCATATAAATTTTAAAGGCAGCCGTAACTGGGTCACCAGGTTTATGCGCCGTCACAATTTAAGCCTGCGCAGGAAGACAACTGTCGCCCAAAAAGACCCAAAGTCCTTGTGTGAGAAACTCGCAGATTTCTTCAAATTCCATATTTCTGAAGCTGTAAAATCCCAACTCAAGAATTTCAACACGACAATGGCTGTAGTTCCCGGCGGCTGCACCAAATATAATCAAGCACCGGATGTGTGTTGGAATAAGCCATTCAAGGACAGTCTGCGGGAACATTACAACCAGTGGATGCAAACCGGAACAAAGGAGTACACAAAAGGAGGCAACATGAGAGCTCCTGGAAGACAGCTAATCCTCGCTTGGGTTACAGCAGCTTGGAACCATTTAACTGTGGATTAAACTTAGCTCATGATGGATCTGAAGACGACAAAATT
Organism: Brachystomella parvula; assembly: GCA_019776545.1. Taxonomy (NCBI): domain Eukaryota; kingdom Metazoa; phylum Arthropoda; class Collembola; order Poduromorpha; family Brachystomellidae; genus Brachystomella; species Brachystomella parvula. Next base: position 20,484 of record JABASM010000563.1, read on the forward strand.
CGTTGTATGAAACCTGGAAATCCATGCGCCGACGCCTTGTCACTTCTTCGCATGAAGCGATTGGAAACTGCATTAGAAGCAATGGAACTTGACGATAAAACACGAAATTATTGTTTACGATCCAGATTCCGAGCCATTGTTTGTAAGCCATTCAGATAGCGATTCTGACATGGAGGATTTGGTATAAATTATACCCTAATACGCTTAAATCACGTGTTCCTAATAGTAGCGCGGTCAAATCCTAAAAATATTTATAAGCGCGCGCTTCTAATTGGGTTAATACGGTACGTTTACATGCCTATCTCGATTGGTTACAATTTCTTTTTCTGAAAAAGACTCCGAAAATGATGAAAGTCAGAAGTCGAAGAGGTAGAATTAGACGGACGAAGTTGACTGGTCGAAGCTTGTAGAAGCTAAGACATGGGTGAAATCCGATATGAAATACGTTCACAGCTTCATTTTGTTGCTAATCATTTTTACCCTCAAGCTACGAAGTAGCAGAGGGTTATGGAACGCTACCGTGTGATTGATTAAGGTCGTCATAGCGGCCACCCACACAAACCCGTTCGCCCTCTCTCTCTCCCCTCCTCTTTGGCTGAGATGAGCAAACTCTTTTTCACTCAACTCATTTTCTCCCTTCTCTTGAGCGTGTGAGAGTGGGCGAACGGGTTTGTGTGGGTGGCCGCTATGACGACCTTAACCAATCACACGGTACCGTACGATTGATTAGTGTCGCCATA
>JABASM010000564.1:0-21222 GCA_019776545.1 Brachystomella parvula
TTTTCGATTCGGGGATTTTCGTTCGGGGATTTTCGGATAAGGGATTTTGTTTTCGGGGATTTTCACCTGTCACCATCCACTCATCCTCTTCCTGCATTTTCAGTCAACTGGCTCAGGTGAGATAATTTTTTATCAGTACACAAGTTACGTACCTGCGGTCGATACTGACAGGTTTAGTTCATTCACTTACATTTTGCATACAACGGGGAAATAAATCAAATGAGAAACAGTGATGTGTCTCTTGGTTATAAATACTGTCTAATACTATACTGCTCTTCTAGGCTGGTTTCGTTAAAATAAATCGAGGGCTGCAGCAATTTCTACGCCGTATGGTGACCTAGAACCGGTAGGCTGTACCTATGCCAGAAATGGAAAACAGGGACTGAAGGCTGAATTCTAAAAGATGGATTCAGGAGGTAAATTGCAAAGCGACCCATCCTTTGTATCAGTCACTTGAGATTTTTTATTCGTCATGTCTCTTTCCAGGTAGCTTGAATCGCTCTGGAGTTCTAGACACAGAGAAGTTCTTCCAGAAATATGAAGCGATTAAGGAGGATTATGACTCGCTGCGGAAGCGTTACGCTGACCTCATTACTACGCATTCTGCCATGACTAATAAGCTAGAACTCGCTCAGGTAAGTATATATTCTTGTTAAATGTGTGAGCATATACAAATATTTACGCTTAGATTTCTTTAGGAAGAGGTGAATCGACTAAAGAAATTGTATGAAGATGCGCTTCAAGAGACGACCACCTCAATTAGAGAGCGAAACCATCTCAAAGTCCAATGCACGGCCGCGATACGACAATGGGACTCTGCCCTTTGTGAACGGAACGAGTATAAGGATGCACTAGCAAAAGTACAGCAGCAGCATGAGGAAGCGATGAAAGAGGTGAATTCTGGCATGGCTCGATCCATCAAATCTAGTAAAGATATTAAGCGTCTTACTGACGAGAGAGATGCAGCTTTGCAAGAGTACTCCCTCATCATGAGTGAGAGGGACTCTGTACACCGAGAGCTAGAAAAATTGACGGACGATTTGTCCCAATCGAAGAAGCAAATCAAGCTATTGGAAACTCAGAATTCAGAATTGAAGAATAAACTTCAAGGTAAGATCATATCGCAAAATTGTCAATACAGCCAATTTGAAATAATTGTCATTTGACATGCTGCTAACTGTTTTCCTTTGGTCTGGTAAATCGAGCTAAAAATACTCTGGAAACTCGAACTACTGGGATGTTCTTACAAATTATTTTTTTTTGTAGAAGCGGGACAGGAAGCAGAAGTATCGAATAGAACGAGAGACTGGGCATTCACAGAGCGTGACAAGGTCATGAGGGAGAAGGAAAGCTTGCGAACGCTGTGCGAAAGCTTACGAAGGGAACGGGACCGTGCTGTTTCCGAGTGAGTTTTTTAGTGTTGAGTAAGTAACCTAACCTAAATGAATATTTTGCTTTTCTTTTAGATTAGCGGAAGCTTTGAGTGAGTCCGAAGAAATGAAGCGCCAGAAAAATTTAGCTTCTAAACAAATCAAGGAACTTCGTGAAAGGATCGAACTAGAAAAAGAGAATCGATCAGCAATGCGCTTCCAGTACCTTTCCAATTCTTCCAGCTTCTCTGAGTCTCGGGATTCGGCAATTGACTCAGACTTGCCCTCTGGCCACTATTCGATTAAGGTAACTTGGAAATCTCAAGTATTGGCTTCCCGCTATTTATATATTTCTTCATTTCATATTTTTTTGTTTCGTGAAATCGTAGTTGCCAAATGTGCGAGGGGCGGATCATGGCCTGGTACTGGAGCCTGGAGTATACATTTCTAGAATCGTGCCTGGGTCTCCGGCAGCCAAAGAGTCCAATTTGAACATAGGAGATCGCGTATTATTTGTAAGAAGCATTGGAAATCTGTTGAATTTTATGGCTCGTCTGATTTTTCTTTCGTGTAGATAAACGACACCGCAATCGACAATGTCCAAGATGCAATTCTGGCACTTTCCGAAGACTTAAATCCAATCATACTTACGCTCTCCCGTAGCGCAGGCCACCTTCCTAGCCCGATTCATGTTCTAAAGAACAACGCCAATAATCCAAGCGTATCTAAAGCCTCTAACCATGCTTCCAATTCGTCTCTCAAATCAGACAAGTCAGAATCACATTTAAACAGTTTAAGTCGTAACAATCGGCACGATGGAAGCTCAACACTGAAAGCCCATGGCGGCCTTCGAGATATTTTCCGTGTTCGTCTGGCTCGAAAGAAATTATCCTCACCTGAAGTTGAAATCCTTGAAAATTTGGACGCAGCAATAGCTGCTGGTGAAGGTGGAGGGGGGTCCAGCTCATCTTCAGCTCAGCGAAAAGCTCGTCGCAAGCGTGGGTCATCACGTGCTGCCAGCGGCATTGAAAATACTGCCAGTAAGAATGGAACCTGGCCGAGAGTGATGCTGAATCGGAACAGTGCATGCTCCTACACACTTCCACATGCAGAGGGAAGCACTGCTTCGGAAAATCCGTCTGGAAATCAGTATGCTTCAATCACTCCCTGTCACAGAAAAAGCGATTCTTCCACTTCAGGATTTTACTCCGGGGGGCAGTATATCCCAACTGGGAATTCTGGAAATACGATCGGAAGCCGGCGTCCTGTCAGCGGAGCCAAGGAAAGAGCACTTCTCTCTTCGCTACCATGGGACATGGTCTTGGGTGCTTCACCGAATAGCAAAAGCGTGGGCGCTATTAACATGAGCAGTGGTGGAGCTCAACTCCAGCTTCATCACAAGGACAGTCAGGATCAAATGGATAGAAAAGAAATGGAAAGAGAAAGTGATAAGTCAACGCTAACGCGGGATCGCCCGGGGTACGTGAACTCGGGAAATATTCAAGACCCAAGGCCTGGGTCACTTTTGGGGCAGGCTGGAATAAGGGAACGAGGAATTCGCTCTGTCCCATCCCAGCACCATCGATACTCTTTTGGGGTTTTCGACCCCTCACATTCAGCAAATAAGTTAGGAAAATCGTAAGTTTTAGCGAAGCATACGAAAGCGTAGCTAGAAGCGTATTTTCAGGATTTAATTTTATTTCAGTGATCCACAAAGAAATAGTGTTGTACCGACGCTGACGATGTCCGACGGGTCGAGTATTGATTTTTCTGTGCGCTCTGGGAACATGGATATTCTGGAATACTATGTCAAGCGAAACGTGAGCAAGAACCAGAATAACAGTAGCGAAAGTGATCACTTGGACAAAGTTGTGGGCCCGCCTACTGTTGGAATTGGGAATGGTAAGTTATTTTAAGCGGAATTTTTTTTTTTGAAATGTTGAACAGTTGAATTAATTAAAATTCTCCATTGCTAGTGGGAACTTCGAATGGCTTGAGTTGCTACTCAAATCGGCCAGCTTCGCGATACTTCTCCGGAGGACATTACCATGAGGTTCCTCACCCTCTGATGAATTTTCAAACTTCGGTGAATCAGCGTCCACTTGCTAACACGCTCCCAGGCTCGAATTCCAGCTTCTCTTTTGAGCCTACATTTTTGGCTCATCACAATCACTCCCACAATCAGAAGTCAGAGCAGCAGTTGACGGCAGGTACAGGCCACCCTTCTTCAGGACCCATACCACTTCGCTCAAATTCGTCGAAGCTAATTTTTCGGAATTCAGATGATCATATTGTAGGAGCCCATCCCATAGAGCCGTCTGGAACATTCCCACGAAAAAGAGAACCTCAGCGTATTCGAATCCCGTCCAATCAGAGCGTCACTAGTCGGAGCTCTACGGAAAGATTTGAAATGAGAAGCAATACTCTGCCAACGTATCACATCGAGGTAAGCAAAAAATTAAAATTAAATATTTGCATTACGATTCATGCTCCCAATTTTCAATGCTGCGTTTAAAGAGGACAGCACAAATTCGAAGGCGTCGCAAGAGGGTAAATTTAGCACTACTAACTATCAGAGAATACGATGATACCAGTTTAATATCCTAATTTATTTAGCTGTTTTATTCATTTTGGTGGTCGTCGAATAATATTATTATTCCAGGTTAATTCTGACATCTTTGGTTTTCAGATTCTCGATCCTGGAAATCCAGAATTGGGTGGGAACTATGGAAGTTGGCATGGGAAGTCCGGAGAATTGCGAAGCATTCGTATTGACAAGTCAGCTCAGCCACTAGGCATACAAATCACATGCAAGGCGAAAGGAGGAGGGGTATTCATTTCCTGCGTTACAGAGGGGTCTGTTGCATCACAAGCTAATCTAAGGGTGAGCCACACTATTAGGTTAAGGTTTCTTAGCATCTGATTAGCTTCAACGTATTTGTTACAATCAGTAATTATTTTTTAATTTCTTAGGTTGGATCACAAATATTGGAAATCTGTGGAATCAATATGCGGTCTGCAAGCTACGAGCACGCTGCTCAAGTACTTCGCCAATGCAAAGATACGATCACGATGCTCGTTCAGTATTTGCCAGAAAAGTATCATTCATGTAAGTCTGGGTACATTTACGTTTGATTTTAGATTATTCAACATAAACTCAATTTGTAAATTATTACTGTAGTGCCAGATGAGCGGTCATCCTCAGAAGGGGAAGAATTTCAGTCTGATGGTGAAGGCAGTTCATCCTCTTCTGATGAACATCAGGATGACAATAATTCTTCGCTCTCGGATAACGAGTCGAGGTCAGGTCGTTCTGGCTCCCCCACACCGTGTAACTCTCCACAGTCAACCCTTGGTAGGAACACCAAGAGATCAAGCACGCATAACAAATCCGGTAATCCAAGCATTGGCGGAGGAAGTACTTCTTCCAAAACCCACCAACAGCAGCAACAAAATCAACAAACTCAGCTGCAGCAGGCCTTGACTTCGGTGGCTCTGGAGTCTCACAGCTCGCATAACACACCCTCAGGGACGCTTAGCAGAAAAAACACCATGGATAAAGGAGATGGCGCCAAGGAGAAGCCACGCTACGTCCTGCTTCAACTTATGAAGAATTCTTCAAACCTGGGGATTTGCCTCGTCGGTGGAAACGTTGTAGGAATTTTTATTCATAGCGTCCAACCTGAAAGCGTTGCTGACAGAGCAGGCCTGAGGTAAAAGAAAATACACAAATGTCTTGAATATTTTTAAGGAATTCATGGAAATTATTTCATGCAGGACTGGTGATCGAATTTTGGAGTACAATGGTACCGAACTTCGTGAAGCGACTGCTGAAGAAGCAGCATTTGAATTGGCTAAACCGCTTGACAAAGTCAACATACTAGTCCAGTCTAATATTCAGCGTGAGTTTTAAATCGGCATAAGTTTTCAATGTGATGTATGTTAATGAATTGTTGCTGATGCAGGCTACAACGAAATCAAGGATCAGCCTGGTGATGGATTTTACATTCGTGCGCTTTTTGACTATCCAGCCCTCTCCAATGATTCCCATCACCAAGGAACTTCTGATCAGCAGACGCAGCTCTCATTCTTCAAAGATGAAATCCTATATATCGACAACACTATGTACAATGGGAAGCCTGGGAAATGGCGAGCATGGAAAGTGGATTCCGACGGTCATCGCAAAGTTTGGGGCGTAATTCCTTCGAAATTCAAGTGAGAACGAGTTACTGCTCACTTTTCATACTGAACTCTTTTGAATTATGGATTTGATTCTTCTCTTTTATAGAATTGAAGAGGATCTAATGTTCAAACGGAGTTTGGGGGATTTGGATAGCGATCGTCGGAGCTCAACAATCACACGCCGAAGCTTTTTCCGCAGAAAATCATCACATCACAGTTCACGAGAACTGGCTTCTTTTTCTGATTTTTCTATCAACTCCTATGGAGGTGAAGCTGTGCACGGTGGGCTAAAGGATGAATCCTTACTCAATTCTACCTACCAGAGGGTGGAACGCCTCGACTGTAAGTCCTAATTTTTCTCACTTCGCACCATTAGCGAATCAATTTAAGTAAAAAAATATCTGAATTTTAGATATGCTCTTTCTTCGCCCGGTGCTCATTGTGGGTGCGCTGAGTGACCTTGTGTCTGAGAGACTCGTGCAAGATTTTCCTTATCAATTCGGACGTGTCCCTACGGAAATCATGCACTGCTCAGGTCCAATGCTTGAAAAGGGATTGGCTGAAAATATGTTTGTTGACTATAAAAGGAAAGGGTCACACTACGAATGTATAACAGCGGGCGCCATCAAGGAAATCAGTGCAAAGGTAATTGATATGCGTGATGCGCCAAAATTTCTTATGAATGTTACTATAATCCATATTTTTTTTTAATTAGAAACTTTACTGTATTCTGGACGTTAGTACAAGTGGGATCGAGCGCCTCCAGCGTATGCAAATGTACCCTATAGTCCTCCTCGTCAAATTCAAGAACCCAAAGCAAATTAGAGAAATTAAGGATCTGCGTTGTGAAAAAATCACAGCCAAGGCAGCCAAAGAGCTCTACGAACACTCACTGAAAGTGGAGAATGAGTACAAGCATCTTATCACCGTTTGTGTCCCGGGTGGAACGAATATTTCCTACTTGGCAACCCAGGTCAAGACTGCAGTAGAGAGAGAGCAGTCGAAGACCCTCTGGGTTCCTGTCTGAAATATTCCCACCACTTCTGCAGCCCATCGCTGGCTTCAATATTCAGGAATGTACAATCATTCAGCCGAACGCAATACGAAAATGGCCAAAGATTTAACTAGACAAGCTATACTACAATTTGCAAACTTTTCTCTTGCTCATTTTAACTCCTGACAGCTCAACAATACCCGTCGTCGCAAACTAATCAACTATGCAACTAACCTGACTTAAAATGGTCCCGGAAACCTAATTACTAGACTTAGACTTCGGCAGCAGCTGAGATGATTACCGGATTAACTAATCTTGACTTAACAGAAACGCTTTGTATTGTAAATTAATTCAGACTGTTATTTATTCATTAAATTATGATTTAGCTTATTGATTGACTAAATTGGAAAACGTTCATCTACGGGCCTTTGAAATTTAAAAACAACCAGGGTAGGGATTTACTCTGTTCTTTCTCATAACGAATTGAATTTTCCTAGACATGTCTTCATTGTAAATAGCTTTGCATTTCTCATAGTTAACCCTGCGTCGTACCTGGAAGGGCTTCTCATAGTACCTCGTCCGACGGAACTGGTCAAGCAAACCTTCACGGCCCATTAGACGATTGAGGAGTCTCATCGCTTCGTCTACATCATTGTTGCGGACAAGGACAGTTCTTGAGATAAACAAAGCATGCTTGATTCCAGACATGCTTCTCCAGCTGTCGACACGAGCCCTCGGCTCTCACAGCTAGGCGACGTCGATGAGGATCCAGGTGAGTCCAACCACTTACTGTACTTGCTTCCTGGGCACTGGGCTGGCTCTGAAAAACACAAGGAAAAATGTTTTAATCCTTTATGCGGTGCTGTGCAGCTGCTTAGAATGTGAACTGTTTTTACCTTCGGTTTTTCAAGGATGTTGGACCTTTGTACTCTATAATGTACTTCTGGATGATATATGTGGCCTCTCTGACACGAAGTCTGACCTCCAACTTTTTCAGAAAAATGAAAATCTTCTCGATAAAAATAGTGTAGTGCTAATGGATACAGTTCGCGTGTCTAAGCTAGGTATACAAAGTTCGCAGTCATTGATCGCAAAGTTAGCGGTCAGCCGTTCCTATCAGGAAAGTCCTGAAAGCAGTCAGGAATAAAAAGGTTTTTTGACTCTTTTGGGTCATAGGTTAGCTGTCAAGTATCAAGGGTCAGTAGTCCGCACCAGAAACTGTTCAAAGTAGTCTTAAATAAACTCCAGAGTCACTAATTGACCTCTAAAGTCACGGTTCATTGCCTAAGTCCTTTCAATGAAGTAAAAAAGCGTTGGAATCACTTTGCGGTCTGTGGAGAAAAATACAAAATTAAGGGTCTCACATTTTAGCAGTCAATAGCGTAAAATCTAGAACCGAAGAATTTATTTCGAAGCCCTACCGAAAATATCGAAAAATGATGCTGAATATGTTGTGAATAATATTCTTCCAGCTCAAGTCAATTAAAAAGAACTGTACTGTAATGAAACTTTCTCTGTCAATTCAACCTCAAGTTTCCCAAAAAAGAAACTTTGGTCGCTAACCTTGTAAGTCGATCGCTGACCGCTGAATGATTCCAAGAATTTTAACAGATTACGCCATAAATGGGTTAAGAGGCTGACTTTCTTTCAACTAGAGGTAAACTTGTAACCGCTAAATGCGCGGCAGCTGTCGGCCAGCGTTCTATAGCCGTCTAATTTGGATTTTTTAATTTTGAAAATCTTTGAAATCCGTAGGACTATCAAGTCTCAATTTTTCAAAAATATCAAGTAGAGAAAAAAGTTTCTGTCTATTGACTGTTTACTATTGTCCTTTTATATTTAGTGCAATTAAACTAAAGCAAACTATCAGTGCTGAAAATTGAAATCGCTTTTGCTACGCCAAGAAGAATCAGCACCCTCTCCCACAGTCTAAAAAAAGATAGGATACCTCGGAATCCGTCGTGCCTCAGGAAGTCGTGTCCGGTATCGGACGCCGCTGTACTGTACGCCTAAACGGTAGACGCTGGTAGACGCATCATCAGCTAGACCTTGGAATTTGAACGCAACTTTTTAGTGTTTGAATATTTTGAACTTTTAATTATTGTAAATCATTCGTCTGCCAAACTAAGTTTCTTTTACTTTTAAACTTCTATACCAATCCTGCTTTCTCCAGACGCTAATTATTAGTAACTCGTAATAAAAGTTTGTGATGATTGCCATTCCTTTTTGTTTTCATATAAATAACTTGATTCTAAACTTTCTTATAAGGAAACTAAGGTTAAAAAGGGAATCTGCTTCGCTAGCACCACCGTGAGCATAACAATTAGAAGTTTCTACGTAAAACCAACTTTTCAATTACAAAAAAAGCGACAATGTAAAAGCAAAATTCTTAAATTATTCGGCCCTTTCCCATACTAGAAATTTAAAAATTATAAAATTGTAGCGTCGCCTATTTTTTTTAAAGTTGCCCTGCATTATTTCTTTTCTGACTGAACCCTACGTGACCCCCTTAAAATTGAAATCGAATTCCCACAGTCCAAGGCAAGTTGTGCAGGTATAAAGGTCAATCCACTAAATTAACCTGAACTTAAAATGAATTGCTAGGATGGGTTTTTCAGCATGCGTTTCTGTCTGTAGTCATATACTCTCCGACAGAAGAACACAACCTCTGGGGAAATTTTTCCACTACTATTGGGCTGAGCTGGGCTTGGGTGCAGTGAAGTTGAGGGTGGTGGTGGTGGAGGTAGAACTGGAACTGGAGTGAGTACTGGATCCGCCGCCACAGTACCAGAATTTAAATTTGAGATCGCTGATGATGAAATCCCGGACCAAACAGCATTTGCTACTTCCCTAGCAACATTTCTGACAGGAACACGAGTGTCACTATGATTTTTAGAGAGAGGCACAATTGGAGTAGCATCTACAATCCCTTCTAAAAGCTGTTTCAGCCGCTTCTTGAACCTACGAATACAGAATATTCCACGTAAGCATAATATCCAAGAAACTGAACTTTTTTTTAGGCAAGACGGCTGCAGTACCTGCAGTACTCGTTGAATGTGAAGACGTAGCATTTGTCCTCAATCGTCGCAACTAAACGAAAGAAAATTTTTGTTTTAATTCCTACTTGCGCAAAATTACTGTTAATATACCTCAAAAAATGAAGCTTACCGGAGTTAGAGTCTCGATGCTTGGATGCAAAAATCTCATCTGGCATGTCTTCTTTATTCCTGCCAATGTCCGTGTGCTCGGGTCGGTAGTACCTTAATTGAAAAAAAAAAGAAAGTAAGCAAAGGAACAGCGTGAAAGTATTAATCTCCTGATTTTCATACCATAAAAGTGAGAACATCATTTCTCCGTCTGCAGGATTTTCAAAGAGAGCAGCAACCTTAGCCACAAATGGTAAATCCTGCTTCCTTGGACCTGATTTGAGAAGTACACAGTCTCGTGCTCTGATAACATCACCCCCGTCATGCCGCATGGTAGGATAACAGCGACGAAGCACAGGAGTATCATTATTCTGTAAGTCCCACCAAAAGAATTAATAAAATCTTCAACAGCGGAGGAAATTATTATTTTTAAACTACCTTGATGTAAACTTTGGCTTCAAATGGCTTCCCCTCGAACCTCCAGCCATTTGACCAGCGTGGATGCGTGTGAACCGGAAGTTTCTTATTATTCACTGCAAGAGACTGAAGGGCACCATTGACAAGAGCAGGGCTTAGCGGCTTCACAATAGCTCTTTTCTTCATAGCATTCACAGTCATGTTACCAGCACTGCTGATTGGATATGTCCCTCGTTCCTTTCCCTTATCACTGGATCCCTTTGGTATTTTAAGGATAACATGGTTGTTGCTAGTTGTGAGGGTGGAGCTTCCGTTTCCTGACATCTGATGATAATAGGGGTGGAAGTTGGGCGTGGCCGGACCACTGCTATCACTTTTGCTCCCGTCCTTCTCACGCGTCAACAGTAATCGGCTCCTCCCACGGCTTGTAAGCCTCGTAACATTACTCTCACTCCCCTTCAACTTCTTCACTCCTGCTCTTGTCTTGATTTTCGAAGCTTGTGTCGTATTTCGCGTAGTCACTTTCCCTTCAACTGATCTGAAAAGCTTAATCTTGAGAGACCCCGCTGTAACTTTCTTCTTTTCCACCTGCCGTTTCTTCATTCCATTGTTCGTGAGGGAGTAGGGCGTGATTGGAGGTGAGTCGGCGTTATGAGACGCTGAGGTTTGTGGAGGAATGATGAGGGCACTCACGGCAGCGACTGCTGCACTACAGTCGATAACTTTTGTGCCGGAGTCGCTCTCCGTTGAGGTTGTCCTCTTGACTTGAAGGGCCCGGCGTTTCACTGGCTCGATTCCTACCCCTTTCACTGCTCGTTGCTTAGGTTTGTTATCCTTCCGACCTAGTTTTTGGAGTTCAAAAGCTTTCGACTTCAATTCGCTCAGATGGGTAAGAATACCCGGGGAGTACTTAATCTGATTGTCGATGGTGGCGGGAAGGATGGTGAGCTGGTGGTGGTGGTTAACCGGTGGATTTCGAATGTTATTTTGAGGAGGAAGGGGAGACGAGCTGAGATTTGTAATGGAAACGTTCGTATCCGCCAGAATCCTCATTTTCTTCCTCTGTAGCCCATCTATGCATTCAATCAGCCCTTTCCGCTTGATTGTTTTGATCTTATTCTCACTTTTGTTTACTGTAGGCTGGAGGAGTGGCTGAACGAGATTTGTATTAGTATTGGTAAAGAGAGCTGATTTTGTATGATGAGATTTGAGAGGTTGACGCTCCGCCCCTTGGACTGAGAAAGGCGACTGATGGTTCACTTTCTTCTGAACTTCTTGCTGCTGCATGCTCTGATTCCCTACCACCTTTAGCTGGTTCTTCTCCGGATTGAGAACAATGACGTCAAGAGAGGGACTGACTTTTCCAACATTTCCAGCATTGTTAGGTTTTACAGAACTGACATTCCGTGGAGTGAGGCTGGTCCGCTGGATCCTGTTCACGCTGATATGCTTAGCAATCGTTGTTGACTCTCCACTCCGGGTGTCAATGACGTGAACAATATCTTTCTTCTTCTCTGGTTTCGTCGGTGGGACGAGCGTTCCAGAAGGAGTGAAAGATAAGGCCTTAGTCTCATTCATAATAATCGGTGTGATCGTTATGTCATCAGGAAGTGAGTACTGTTCAGTGAAAGTTTTGGCATTCTCCAACTGCTTGGCCCGTGAGACCTTCTGAGCGAGAGACTTTTTGAGGGTTAGCTTATTGCTAGGTTTGATTCGGATTTCTTCAGGCTGTGGCGACGGTGGTGGAAGAGTGTGACTTTGGTTAGTCTTATTACTACGGGCAATTTTTGAGGGTTTGGATAAGGCTGGGGATGAACTAGCAGCCGCCAGGACCGAGGCCGCCGGGGCCGTAGCGCTGATAGCAGGCAGCTGCTGTGGCAGCGGCTTGCGCAGCAGCGATCTGTTGGTTTTGCTGTTGCTGTTGCTGCTGGTTGTGATACTGGTAGAACTGCTGTTGCTGGAGATGGAGCTGCTGTTCCGAGGAGAGGAGTCCATAGGGCATGGGCATGCTGGCTGGGACGACGGATTGGGATGAGAAGGCCCAGCATGTCCTGCATAAAGAACAAAAAATCCAAACTACGTTGCATAGGAGTCGAATCAATTGGGATTCATATTATATAGGTTTTAAAAAAAAAATCATGCCAAAAAATTCGCGACTATACGAAAAGCTGTCTCTAAATTTCTACTAAATAAACGGAGGAATTTTGCAAGGCAAATACTGACCAACCTGGTGCTGTTGACGGTTGCACGGAATGGTGAGAAGGCTGCAGCGGTGGGGCTGCCACATAGTAATTGCTGACTGGATGAGCACTTGGTGGTGGCTGGTAAAAAGAAGCACCTGCTACAGCTGAGCCACCTATAGAGGGATGCTGGTGGGCTGCAAAGATTGGTCGAGGTTGAGGAGGCCCAGCTGAAAGTCCTCCGGGTGCTTGTCCCAGCGTCTGAGGGTTGTAGAAGGAAGGTGCCATGAAGTAGTTGGGAGGAGGCTGGGGTGTTGTTGGGGCGTACAAATAAGGATTCTGATACGGAGTTGGAGCTCTGAAAGAAGAAGAAAAAATTTTAGCATTTTTGGCATTTGAGACCTATGTTTGGCCTGAATAAAAAAACAAGTGAAAATTTAGAGCCAATCGAACCCATAAAATAATGCTCATTCCGGAAAATTAAAAGAGTAAAAAGCAAAGAGTGCAGAAGCATTCGTATTCGAGTATCAAAATATTTCTGCGCACGTCTAGATTGTTATGAAAAACAATTGTAACTCAATCATCACAGTTTTTGCTTTGTTTGCAGAATTCTTGAGCTGATTTTGTCTCACCTGTAGCTGTCCGGTGGAACCATGGGATATTTGGATGGAGCAAAAGGAGACTGGTGTGAGGCACCGTATCCTCCAAAGTATAAACTTGCAGGAGAGGCAGAGGCTCCACCCCCCATAATTGTACTTGACGGATGAATGTGACTGGGTAAGGCAGCAGACTGAGAGAGCGTTCCTACCGAGGCTAAAGAACCACCGCTTGACATCAGGAGACTACCAGCGGGACCCTGGGCGGAGAACGTAGAGCTGACTGCGAGTGGGGAGTGGATAAAGGAAGGGGGTTGGGCTGGTTTTGTACTAGTGCTCACTGTCATTGATGAAGTAACGCTGGCCGCTGTGGTTGATTTATAAGGTTGATGAAGGATTTGCTTATTCTGAGGTTTATGAGAGGTTGCTGTGGAACTGGGTGCGGTTTTGCTTTGTCGTCCCTCTGATTTCTTACTTTCAGACCCCTTGGTACTTTGAGTTCCGGAAGAGGAGACAGTAAGGACAGTTGATGAGGGTGGGCGTGTCTGATATGTCACTTTTAGATCTGATGGAATTCTCACTGTGTCAGGGAGGAGCCCACTTGGCACTGATGCACTACTAGGCGTCTTGTGGGGCTCAATGAGCGGGCCAGCGGGTTGATAAATCGTAGACCCTAGAAAACAGCAAACAAACACTTGTGGTTTTGAGTGCAATACAATTATCAGCTTCCGCGTGAAAAATTTAATTCAGGATTTGTTTTTGTTTACAACAAAAAGAAAGAAGTTAAAAACACCCGAGTTGAAAACTGTAAAAACATCCATCTGAAATTTCAATCAAAGAGCATATTATAAGGATTCAAAGATTTCAAACTTACCATAGGGTGCTACAGGTGTTGGAGTGACTGATTTCAGCTTCTCTTTCCCATGCGTTCCCCTTCCCTTCTGCGGCACTGAAGAATGAAAGTGATTTTTAGGCTCCTCGGAGCTGGAATGAAGATTTTGATGATGATTGAAAGCGGAAACGGGGAATTGTCTCTGAAATACGAGAAAAATATTAAGTATGAGATCGAGGAGACTTGAAATGTTGTAATTATTCCCCTGCTGTTGAAGTTAATGGAAGAAAAATTTAGAATTCTTAGGGGTTCCAGACTGAACGAAAGACGTTACACTCATCCTCATCACATAGATGCACTTTTCCCACGCAGATCACGTCACAGTCACTCTCCTCCTCTGCGTGTCCTTCAAATCCCCATTCATTCTTATGTATACTTTTCTACACGTGTCTTATAACCCAGGACCGGTGATCTATTTAGTGCACTAGCCAGTAGCTAAAATAGAAAGAAAAAACCGAAGCCAATCGCTCTCACTTGACTTTCATCCCTGAAAAGCTCCTCTAGTTCTTCCTGCTTTTACATAAACTTTCCAAATTACTTCGTACACCAAGTTCCCTACAAAAAAAATCAACCCTAACTTTCTCTTCTCACATCCACCCCCGCACTCCAAATGCACTCTAGAGACTCCATAATTACTTCTGTCCGCCGTGACTCTTATAAAGAAAACAAGCACTTAGCTTATACGTCATTACTTCATTCACTGAAACACAAAAGTTTTTAAAAATGAATTCTGCTTTCTCCCCCGCAGTATTAACAGAACTTTCTTCTCAAACGATAAAAAAAGATGCCGGGTGACAGGTGGTAAGCAAATATTTTGAAATAAGAACAAGGAGAAAGTTCCTACCGCCGACTTTCTCCAAGCAGAAAAATAAAATTCCTCTACTTCCCCTCTACCCACTTGGACTTCGTAATAGTTAAGTGGCTTTGAGCCGCTAGATTTTCCCTATAAACTGAAGGCCAGCGATTTCCATTGACTTACATTTAAATTATTCAAATCCTCTTCTCCTTTCAACCTTTGTACAGGAGATGAACCCAATTCCTGAACTTGTAAATTAGCTTTCTCTACTTTCTCCGGTGTCGAAGTCGAACCCTCTTCAGCCCAGAAACTGAAAATACTGAGTCCAGCTGATTCCTCCACAATGTTCCTCATAACGAGAAACCACTTAGTAACTGGTAACTAGCTGAAGATGGACACTAATCCTGGATGAAGCGCAGGTAGAAAATCTTATTAATTTCCCTTGGATTTATGACACCAAGCCACTTCAGAAGTGAAAGTTGGAGTGAGAATACAACGCGATGGAATTCCCACTTCTGCAGACTTTACCATATGCACTAATGCACTAGAAGAGAGAGCTGAAGGGTGGTGAAAGGATGGGGGGATAAAACTCACGTCCTGTTTCCTTTCACTTCAGCTTTCAGAAATACAAACTCCTCCTCCTTCTAAATGGAAAATACTGGGGAAATAATGCCCGTATGTTACAGGCAGTATGGATAGTCAGGCAAGATGTGTTGATGCACATTCCATACGGACAGATTCTGTCCGTCCTTCGAGTCCTGGTCACGAATGAGCCGACTCGCCGGCTACCAAATTCATATGCTTAAGAAAAAATCCAATTTTTAAAACATTTTCATTCCACCAACACTACAAAACAACCGCCGCGTGGGCTTAGGAAAAGAAATCCGGAAGTGGACTTAGGAAAAGTAGCCTCCAGAAAATACAGTGGTAGCAGTGTCTTTTTGAACAAATCTCGAAACGATTTGTGGTCAGACTCTCATAACGGACACAGAGGCTAGCCTATACACCGACCGGACCGACCCATTCGGTGAGTTAACTTTCTTTAGAGCAATGACTACTTACATCTTCCGCTCCTTCAGAAAGGAACCAAAGGCTAAGGAATATCACCTTACTTTCTAATTGACTTTTCCTTAATCAGGCATATCGCGCGTTACAGTTTCGATATTTCCTAGGGAGCATGGGCAACTGGGTGTACGGCAGTGAAGATATTTCCTAGGCAATATTGATACTGGTTACCTAGGCTATTCTCAAGGTGTCTAGGCAATATCCATACTGCCTGACTATCCATACGGCCTGTAACAGATAAAAAAATCTGACAACTTGGCCCTATAGAATAATCATCTGCTCACTACAGAACTTGAATACTCTATACTAATGCTCACTTATAACCAACTAGACATAATAGGGAAGAAAGAAAAGGGGAGACAATGGGTTGAGATAAAAACCACCCATTATTTTTCAACTTCATCCGGTCCACTACCACCAGCACACCACACCAATGGAATTAACTAACGCTACACACTATCACCATTCAACAATAGAAAAAGCATGAAGACTTTCAACACTTAAAACTGCCAACTATGGTACTGGTAACTATGGTTTAACAATGAGAGAGAGAGACGCTCTGAATTTTGAGCATATGCCCTGAACAACAAGTACCTTTTTTACTTTTACCAAATTAAGCTTCATGTCGTGTCTCGGATAAGAAGATCGAAGGTTGAAGACTATCTTTGAAAAAAACGTCTCGTCTGTTCTCTACCATACCACAAAGAAATGTTGATTCTTCTTCCTTTTTGGATTGAAGTCAAGTAGGGAGGAGATTGAGAAAGTAGACCATAAACTCCTTGCAGATTAAACAGTAGGGTGGGGGGTACCATCACTACTCCTTTAAAAACTAACCCTCTGCCACGACCTATTTTTAGATTTCGGCTCTTGTCTCCTCTAGGAGAAAATTTAATTACGAGAGGAAAGGGGGAAAAAGGAGCTGCGTGGTGAAGGGGGAAGAGAAGAGTATGCAAGAGGGTGAAAGCAGCCCACTTTCACCGGAAGTGAAAATTAAGGTCTCCACTCTCATTTGTTCAATATTCGTCCTTATTCATGTGTGGAAACAAAATCAGTCGTGCTCACAAGGGGGATGAGAATCATCAGCACCAATAAATGCACCTCCTAGATTTTTTTCCAAGAATTATGAAACCTGAGTGCAATTAATTACACTAAACACTAGGGATTCAATGAAGGGAAAGGCGGAAGGGTTTATGAGCTCTTTAGGAGAGGAGAGAACTCTGCTTGTACCACTTGTTGAGTATGGTGAGCTTATCTCTCTAACAGTCTGTTACATTTACAGCAATGGAGAGAACTTAATGGGAGTGAGAAAGGTCAATAATCTGAAAAGAGAGAGTTGGATGAAACTGGTGATGAGCCCAAGCCAAGTTTAAAACCAACAAGAGGATCCGATACTTCTAGACCACCAAATATTCTGATAAGGTTTCTTTTTCGAGTAATGAATCCAAAAAAATATTTCTTGCTTTTCGAAAATGGAAATGCAATAAAATCGCCATATTTCCAATGAGAGTAGAATACAGTTTTAAAGGCAAGTCCCAACGATCCTCTCATTTGTAGACTGGAGGATTAGAGTCAGCAAGTGGTAATTCCAGTACGGCAAGCAAGTCTCTTCCAGATAGGGTTTAGAAAAACAGACAGATCTGAATTACGCAAGGACGCCAAACAGCAGCAGCTAGCTCCGAGCCGAGAGTTTTGAATGAGCGATCGAGAAAGAAAGGGAGGAGGATGACGCTGACTTAGCTAACACCTAAATTATATTAAAATATGACTTCAGCTTTCACTTCCTGCTGATTCCATTACCCAATCCCTGTGATTCACCTGTTTTCCTTGATAAACCTCATAAGGGAATCGTGAGCTTTGGTTTAGTACTTCGGCATTCCTTACTTTTAACTTTCCCCAGGGGCTGTTACTAATCTTTTTACCTGCTCTTAGCTTCCGAGGAAGGAGTCAGGGAAGAAACAGTAGGAGTCAAAAGTAGGCCCAACGAGTAGTACAACGACAGCAGAAGGTGAGCGAGAGCTAGAGCTAGAGAAATCATACCTCCTCGTATAAAATGACTTCAAAATCTCCTTCCCTTTTTCCAAGGCGAAGACACTCGAGTAGCAGGAGGGAGGAGGAAGAGCAAGAGACTTCCACAAAACCTCAAAAGAAACCGAAGTGTAAATGGAAGTGCTTGAAGCTCTATTTCCCCTCCGCAGATCTTCCACCACCATCTCCCAATACACATATCTCTGTACACATATTCTCGTATTCTGTACTTACTACCACAGCAGAACGTTGAATAAATTATTAGCGAAACCTTCCCTGCCTATACACCGCCCACCGAAGCAGATCAGATCAACTACCAGCCCTGCCGTGGGAATTTCCTAACAAAACGAAGAAATCAGGGTGAAAATGACTCTTTTCTTCACAGGGAGAAAGCTAATACCTATCAGCCCAGTTCGAGCGATTTTAGATGAGAAAATTAAGAACGAAAAGAAATGGGAGCTTATTTTTGTAGTTGTTGTATGCTCTAATTTGTGACACTTTGGAAAACTTGCTGAACCCAACCAATAATCTTCTTGAAAGATGGGCTTGACTTAATTGGTCTCCTGTGAGCCTCTGGAAAATTCACTTCCAGTCAAACCCATTCCACTGAGAGGACCACGCTGAACTTCATTAATTACAATCTGGCCCCCAGAAACCCGTCTTTCAGGGAAAACTCTTTACCGGAGAAAGTTTTTCTTTGGAGAAAGTCCTCCCACCTGATTTTTTCCTCAAAATTTTTGACTAAAAGATCAACACAACCTGGTTTAGTTTGAAATCAGACGAAAGTGACTGTCCACTACTATGCTTTTACCTGCAAAATAAGAATAACATAAAGCTTTACTAACCTGCTGTGAGTCTGCCAATCCTGCCGGGATTGGGGGCTGTAACAGCGGATGCTCGTAAGAATGATGCTGCTGAGAGGTGGGCTCATCATTAGAATCAAAAGGCGAAGTGGATGTAGAGACAGAGGATGACATGACCTTTGCCTTCTTCTTTGGTCCTGGACTCCTGCTCTTCTCCTTCTCATTTTTGGTCGTCTCAATCTCTCGGCGCTTGGGTGATACTTGGGGGTGGCTCCCATTACTGGCTGCTTCTTTGGTACTATAGTTTGGACTCTCGTTACCTCTGCCCACCAGTGCATTCGTAGTAGAGCTCGACTTTCTCTTCCGCTCGGAATTCTTTGGACTCTGAAGACTGTCTTTTCCGGTGAAGTCTGAGTCAGTAGAGGAGAAGAGGAGGGTGAGCGGCTTGAATTCAGCGGCGTCTTCCCCACCGTCTTTCATGCCTGGACCTTTGGGGGAGTGAGATTGAGCCTTGACAGGGGTTCCAGCTGGTACTGGGGATTTCTTTGGAGCAGAGGGCTCAAAACTGAAACTTGCTTCTAGAATTGCTTTTGCGTTGAGCGAAGCCATTCTCTTGGCTTTCCCCTTCGGTTTCGTCTGTTTGGTTTTAGGCTTTGGCTGAGTAGCTTTCTTGGTCGTGACTTTCCCTTTCTTTGGCGTTCCTTTTTCCTTAGGGGTGGCTTTAGCTGAGAGCTTCTTATCTGCTAAGTCTTTTTTAGCAGCGGATGACTTCGGTGGTGACTTGGCCACCGCTGAATTTTTCTTAGCCACTGCCTTCCTCGCTGGACTCGGTGACCTTGTTCGAGATGAAGAAGTCTCATCCTCGCTTGAGCTTGTAGAGGAATCCGAGCTACTGCTCTCACTCCGCTGTGCAGCCTTTCGCTTTGGTTTGGAAGCTACTTCAGCCTTTTTCTTCTTTAACCCTGGCTTCTCCTTTGCTTTGGTCTTCCCTTGGTTCCCTTTGACCCCTTTGGAATCTTCATTCTTTTTAGCACTGGGCTGTTTCCCAGGAGGCTTGGACCCAATTTTCTTTTTAGCGGCCGTGCTTTCACCTTTCTCCTTCTTCACAACCTTGGCCTTCGGTGTGGGCTTAGTAACAGTGACTTTGGGTTTTCCTTTGGCTGGAGTCTTCTTGGCTGTTTTCTTCTTTGTCATTGGAGGAGAGGGTACTGAGGAGGAGTCAGTCGATGAATCAGTACTGGAATGCTTGGCCCTCCGTTGGTGGAAAAGGGATGTAGAAATCTTGAGAGGAGTCGAGGGCTTCTTGAGAGGCTTTCCCTTGCCCATCGTTCTCACTTCCCGTAACTTATTGAGGCAGGCTGATTAATGGTAGCTGTTGGAAGGATCTGAATTCCTTGATGAAGACAGAGCATACGCTTTCTTCATTTCCTCAAGAGCTATCAAGCGAACACGCTTCTGGTATCGATCTAAAACTTCCTCACGCAAATTGAGGTTTTCGTGGATCCAAGGCAATTTGTGGTATGTTTTAGAATCTAGGGGACATCATCACAGTCGCTCTTCCAGAACCTGTTAGAAATCAAAAATTTGTTTTCACTGTATAGGAAAGGCTACGGAGAGGGGATGAGCTGATAAGACTACTCGAAAGAGAAATCTAAAACTGTTACAAGTGTTTACTCAGCTAGACATGTTCATGTAAAATGAAGACACTGTTGAGCTAATATGCAGTAGTACTAACGCCATTTACGAAAATCCTTGCTTCTTATTCAGAATCAGAGAGACTTTCACCACATCAGTTCCAAGCTTCATTTTTTATAGCATCTGATGAAGCTCCCGGTTTTCTGATGCAACCATGAAGGCTATTATAATTGAACTGTTATATTTGGACTTTGACAGTACCGATGTCAATAATTGACCACGGTACCAACGACCCGCCTAACACTTAACACTGCAGTGTAACTCATGGATTACCGGTGTAAGTCCTACCCATGCCTACGATAGGTATGATTGTCAATGAACCGGCCTATAGTATGCTGATGTTTTGCATTTAATAAAAAAAGGTACCCAAAGCCAATTCTACAGATTTTTAAGATATCTTTGCCTGAAATTCCCTACAAATCTTTCCTAATTCTACAATTTTTCTGAATTGACGCTATGGTATAGTAGTCCAACTACTATAACCTACAACTACTATGTAGTTAAATTGAACCCCGTAGGAACTGGAGCATGAATTCAATCCAAATGCCTACGCAATATGCATCAGTATGAAGGCGATTTCCAACGAGTCTACTCAGCTACTGAACAGCTACGGCGCTTCCAGTTACCACAATTCACAGCTACAGCGCTCCCAGTTCCTACAATTCAGTCTATGAACTTATAATTACAGTAATTACATCAGCTTGAGAACTATGTCTTAAATCAGAGCATAAGAGAATTATATGTAAAAGTTAGCTTACCTCAGATTAATTGAACAGACGACCAGGTGATGCTCCGTGGTTACAAAACTAGACGACCTCTGTATTTCCGTACCTTATGTTACCCCAGTCTTCTTCTAAATACCGTGAGCAATGTAAACTGGGGTCAGAAACTGGAATCTGCAAAACTCGGCTGTTGGCTCAATACTCACTACTACTGCTTTCTTCCTGGCTGAGGAACTTTTACTTCCGGAAAGGCAAATGTATTGGATGAGCGTGAGGCTTCCTCCTGTCCGTCTGTCTCTTCTACTCTAATTACCGAGTCGATTAGCTTTTAGAGTTCCT
>JABASM010000565.1:0-21219 GCA_019776545.1 Brachystomella parvula
GGGGGGGGGGGGGGGAGATTTTATCCCCTGTTGGACAGGCTTCGACTTAGAATCCATTGGGAAGCCAGGGTCAATTCGTTAATGGTATGGTATCGTTGTGGGGTCCTTTGAGGAATTAATTTTTTTTCTTTAGGGACAAAAGAAGCTCACTTGTTCACCATCATTCAGAACGTCCACTCCGTCGACGTCTACCACATTTGGTCAGAGGGGATCCATGCAGCTAGTTTTGTGGTAGAGTACGCCTTTGCCTACGGCTGCTTTGGCTACGGCCACTCCAACCAGCTCAAGAACACGAAGAGCTCGGTCTTTGAGTCTGTCTGCCTCTCAATGTTCCCGAGGATTCGGTTGGACGAGACTGACCTCGTGGACAATCGATTCAACATCCGAGTCCCTAGGAAAGTCCAAGTCATTGGCATGAGTAACTTCCTCCTCTACGCCCCTGAGCACGTCTCCAAGAAAAAAGAGCGGCCGGGTGACGATGATACGCTCGAACCTAAATTCTTCTCTCTCCATCATGTGGAATTCGATCATGGACAACCGATTTTTGCAAAAGTCAATATCAAAATAGCCCAAGAAGGTTTTTAAAACTTGGTTTATTTTATTTTAAACTTTTATTTTCAAGACTTTTCTTGAAAATCTAATTTTTCAGAGTTTGAAGCTGATTTTAATGAAATCTATGGTGAGTACATCTGCATCTCAAGTCGGAAGGAACGGCTGGAGTTCCTCCATCAGCTTCTGATTGGAAGAATGGAGGATATTCCAGAGACGGAGGTCGGGGCACTGTTCCAGGACATTACTGATGAAGTGGCAGAGGATATTATTAGAGCAGAAGATACAAATCAGAATTTCGTCTACCCTAAAACCAAGGAATGCACGGTTAACCAGCCCGCCTACGTCGAAGCCATTGATGAATCCTTCTTAAGTTCAACCCCAGCATTATCTCACACACCTGGCTGGATTGCTCGTCTCTTTGGATTTGCTCCTGTAGGTGAACACTACAAAAGGCACGCCTGCTAAAATCGGCTTAAAATTCATCCGATTTTCCTCAAATTTTGCAGGATGATAGTTTAGAATATTAATTTTGATTTGGCGCGTTATAATTGACTTTTGACCCCAAAGAGGTCACCAAAGGTCAACATCAGGTTTAGGGCTTGTAAAGTGTCCCTGGAAAGCTTATTTCACGCTGAATTAAAAAATCTTCAGCTTCTTTGGTTCATCATGAAAAATATTTGGATTCAGCGTGAAATATGCTTTCCAGGGACACCCCACACGCTCTGTTGACCTCTTTGGCTTAAAGGTCAAGTTTAAAGCGTCAGTTCAAAAGCAATATTCTAAACTATCATCCTACAAAATTTGAGCAAAATCGGATGAATTTTAAGCCGATTTTAACAGGCGTACCTTTTATAGTGGAGGCGGTGTCCTTTACTGGGTCTCAAATTACGCTGATTTGAGTATACTCATGATTTAGTAAATGGAAAATGCGAAAAAGCGATTTTCGGAATGAGAAGCTTATTTCTCAGCGATTTTATAACAAAATTCATCCTTTATGCGTCAAGTTTTAATGGCTTGAAAATAATGTAAGGTGAACGGAGTGCTTTATGACTTTAGACGCATTCGCCGTTTGAGCTAGTTTAGAGTGCTATTTTTCAATGGCGCAGACAGAAAACCTCATTTCTCAAAATATGTTTTATTTGTTTACTTTTTATTTATAGATTGAGTCAGATCCCCACTACGGTGAGGAAGAGTACCCGTACCAGTACATACGATCGTACACGAAGCATCGATCAACAGGATGGCAAGTTTGTGCCCAAGGCCTCAGGTCTCTCACTTTTTTGAACAATGTTATTTTAAATTAAGTTTCTGAAATGAAATAAGATAAAATTCCAGGCATGCGTGGAGTAGAGTGACTCACTTCATAATGGAAGTCGTGGATTTCATTCTGCCGGAGTTACGAACGGATCTTGAGATCCCGGAAATAGCAGTCACCCTCCCTTCCCCTCAGGGCTCGACAACAGACTTGTTTTCCTCCTGGGTGGGGGAGGAGAAAGATCAGATGCAGTACATGGCGGCAGCTCGGCGGGTCAAGGAACCTATTCAAGAAGCCTATGAGGCTGTTAATAAGCTTCTCTACGATGAGTACGACAGGGATGTCCAGTTTGAGTCTAACGCTAGCATAGACACCCTCAAAAAGAAGGAAACACCCCCCAAACTAGATTCTCTCGACCTACCTCCTCCAAAAGACTCAACAAAATCACCCCCTCCGCCAAATTCAGGGAAAAAGAAATCGGGTGTTACGCTCTTTAGCCCTCCGTCTCTTCAAAAGCTACCAAAATAGTTTTTAATCAGTATCCATGAAAATAAAAACCGAATTTCAAGAATTCATCTCAGAAAATTTGTGAGAGAAAAACCTTGGGCTACGCTACTAAACGTTTTTCTTGATGTTTTGGCTTCCCTTTCGTTTTTTTTTAAAACAATTTTGCTATCACTGAAGGTCGTCCAAGAATTTACCTTTCAAGATTTTTGTGTTGATTTCCAAAAAAGGAGCATAATTGGGCAGTAAAAAAACTGGACTGACTCTTTAGTTTTATTTACTGGTACGTTCTTCTATCATACTAATTAGGCCTAGACAGATTGTTTAGCTGCAGAAAATGAATAGAGCAAGTTTCCACAAGCTTAGAACTCTTCATTTAAGAAAATCATTATATTAAACTATTTTATTTTATTTTATTTTATTTTTGATTCGTTATTTTGTAAATTATTATCATGGACCTGTGAAATTGTTCTTTCAAATCCCACGATTCCAGCATGTAAATGTGAGTTGAATTTTAAAGTAAAGCGGGTATTTGCTCCAGATGGACATGATGGAATTGACGGAGGCGGTCGACATATTCCTTAGCCTGGAGTATTATTAGAAAGAAATAATTGTTATAATATTAGAAAAAGCATACGGCGGTTCTACTACTTACTTCAGCATCCGGGAAAACGTTTATTAGGACAAGGGATGAGAGAGGCCTCAGCTTCTGGACAGTAGAGAGATAGAGCAATCCTCTCAGAAGCTTCGACCTGTATTTCTTTCGGGACAGATGGCTATCATGACACCATCCGTAACCTCCTTTCCAAGTAGGTACAGAGTCTAAACGTGGGGGCCAAAGTTTTAAAGAACTCAACCCTGGAAAGGCAAAACAGATAAAGAAAAAATAGAAAGGCTGTAAAAAGAAATCCAGTTAATTTTCCCGTACTTTTCATGTTCCCAAAGCATGGGACAGGAGGTTCCTTCAGAGGCTTGACCATCCATGTTTCATTGCTTGGGATGTTTACGAACTGAAATCCAGGAGGCAATTTGACGCCAAGATGCCTCAGCTGGGTGAGGCGGGTAAAAATAAAGTCCAGGTCATCGTCTTCCGCTTCCTCTACGTCAAGGTTTTCCAGATTCCGAACTTTGACACCATTTTTACCCTGGAAGAGTTTCCCAACTTTGAGGAAGGTGTCTAATTAAAGGTACGTTCGTCCTCAATAGTTCCATGGTTTCAAACTTGTGAATTCCTGGTGCTATTTTCGTAAAATTGACCAAAGCGTGAAAATAACAAAACAGGGCTTGGAAAACTGGCTCGTGACGCGCTCATAGGGTGTAAAGAGAGCAAACTAAACCATGGAACTGTAGGCAATCGCTTTCTCTACAACTTTGACGTGTCAGCGAACCCTGTATGCTGGATCTTCAGCCCTTAAAATGTACCGAAAGTTTTGGATTTTCCAATGCTGTTTCTATGGGAAAAAAACGTCGTGCACGTCCTTAAACTCTTATTTTTAAAAAGGCAGTCAAAAAACGAAATTAAAAATTTTGGGTTATTTCACTCTGAAAGTTGCCAACCTTGAAGAAATGGTACGGGTAGATCCTTCAAAATAATTGATTCAACATTTGAAGAGCTCAAGAGGTTCCGCTCTTCTAGTAGATGCTCAAAATGTGCTTGATCATCCTTAAGCGCTTAGTTTTGAAAATACGGCATCCAGATAAGGCAGGGAATTTTAGCGTTTTCTGGGAATTCTCGTCCAGAGGTTTTTACACGAAGGGGCGCGGGATGGGGACGAAGGTACCAATTAAAGCCTTGAGATATTTAAAAAAGTAAATAGCCTATGAAATATGCCTTTTCGAGCAATTTTTGAAAATGCTTCTAGTTTTAAGACCGTAGCAGCCGAAAGTTGAAAATACGGGCTTTGAAAACTGAACAAAACTTTTTTTTCCGTTTTTGGCTGCCAAATTTTTAAAAATAGGAATTCAAGGATGATTGAGCTCATTTTCGCCATATACATGAAAATTTGAATATTCTAGGCTGTTGAAATGTCAAATTAGCTCAAAATTTCTGCACGTACTCGCTTAAACTTTGTTAATCTACTTCTGGAACATGCTTTAGTGGGAGGGTGTGCCGGGTGTATGACCCCTCAAAGCATCGTTTAAGCAAAGGCGATTCCCTTGAGATTTAACAGAAATCACCAAATGAAGACTATTGACTTTAAAAATGATTAAATGAAATAATCCCGATTGTTTTTATTTTAAGACCACAAAGAGAATTTGCCGACTCCCAAAACGGGTCCAGGTTCTTTAATTATTTACAATTTTATTTGATAGGCGTGCGTTCAGTTATTTATTAGTGTAGAAAATGGGAGCAGAGTTCCACATGAACTCACTCAGAACTCTGCTTATCTAACTAGGAAGATGATTATTAATTTTATTTATTTTTTCTTATGATTTTGTTTCGTTTTTGAAAATCATTAACTAGTCCGAATAGGAAAGAAAAGGAATATATATGTTAAATTATGGGAGTGTGAAGTTACTGTGAAGCGAAGTTCAAACCCTACGATTCCAGACACAATAGAGCTGGTAGATTTAAACTAAATCAAATAAAGTGGAGGTATGAGCGCTCCAGGTGGACATCATGGAATTGACGGAGGCGGTCGAGATACTTCTTAGCCTGGAGTATTATGAGAAAGAAGGTTATAATTAGAAAAAGCATTAGAGAGAGTTCTACTTACTTCAGCATTCGCCAAAACGTTGATTAGGACAAGGGATGAGAGGGGTCTGAGCTTCTGGACAGTAGAAAGATAGAGCAATCCTCTCAGAAGCTTCGAGGTGTATTTCCTCTCGCCCGGATCGGTTTCATCACACCATCCCCAACTTTTTGTCCAAACAGGTCCAAAGTCTGAAGATGATGGGGGAAAAAGTTTCAACGAATTCAACCCTGGAAATGCAAATATAATAGATTTACCCCCGCTGTAAATAGAATCCAGTAAATTCTTACTTTTCATATTCCCAAAGCATGCGGCAGGTGTTTCCTTCAGAGGCTCGGCCATCCATGTTTTGTTCCTTGGAATTTTTACAAACTGAAATCCAGGAGGCAATCTAATCCCAAGGTGCTTCAGCTTGGTGAGGCGGGTCAAAATAAAGGCCAGGTCATCCTCTTCCACATCATCTACATCAAGGTTTTCGAGATTAGGAAGTTTGAGACCATTTCCACCCTTAATGAGTTCCCCAAAAAGTCCACGTGAGCCGCGCTTTGACCCTGAGAGGATCCGAAGCGTTGTAAGGTTAGAATAATCCTCGGAAGGGAGAGAGTAAAACGAGATTCCCTCAGGAAATACGATTTCCAACTTTCGTAAGTTTCCAATATGAAGAATCTGGAATGCGAAGGCCGGTTGACTATAATCCGGCGTTATTAACTTAAGCTTCTGGAGTGTAGGAAGGCTTGCTAGCCAGTCTGCGCTTTGTTTTTTTTCCTCACTAGAGCAGTTATAGTACATTATTATTGTCAATTTGTGAATTCGGAGTTGTAGGTTCCGAAATTGCTGAAAGAAAGCGTGTGCCCCCCTATCAACCTTGACATTCAAATTAAGAACTGGAATATTTCTGTCGCTGAGCTCTTGCAGTTTTGGGAGTATCCCTGTGTTTTCCGGGATTTTGAAGGTCAGTTCTAGTTTCTTAAGGTTTGGACAGGTTGAGGTTAGGAAGAGACTGCTCAGTAGACGAAGTGTGCTTGATGTTTATTCGAATTTTGAGGTGGTTGAGGCCAAGTAGAGGGGCGGCGGGTTTGAACTCCAGCATCTCTTCATCATCAACGTAGAATTCCGAGATTTTTAGCGATTGGAGATTTGGAGACTTATTTATCAGCTCAAAAAATCGCTTGTTGTTTTCTCCAGTAAAATAGCTCTGATAATAGTGGTCATCGACAGGAGGCAGTATAAGCTGCTTTACAGAATCTCCGTACTTGTCTGCAAACATGTTGACTGCCTTGCTATCCTCCTGGAAATCCTTTATCGTATAAAAAACAGAGTAAAGAAACCAGATAAAGACATTTTAGTGACCGTTTTCCAAGTAGACGGCCCGTACTGCTTATTTTCTCGACGCTACATCGGGGGCGAGGCGCCCCGAATCTTGCGATTCGAGAACATTTTCTTGTTTTTCGGTGGGCAATCAGGGAATAACGAGCTTTCGATCGACCAGGTGCTTGTCCAGGTCTGTGAGGTCAACTTTTGTTGTCTAGAGGTCAAACCGATTCGAATTTGAAAAATGACCTTCCTCGATTCTACGCTGAAACCTTGCCAAGTTGACAATTTTTTTTTTGAAGTTGTATGGTGCAGCTTCCTCAATGTTATTGCGCCGGTCTCCTTTTATAAGTTAGTATTTAATTGTTCAAATAAAGCGTTAAATCACACCCTATTCCCCGATTCCGCGCCGCATGCTGGCAAACCTTCTGGACAAAAATCCGCAGCAACCGCTGAAATTCCCTTTGCTGAATTATCTCTAAGTTATTTTTTGTCGTCGCCTCAAAGGTGGGCTTGTACTTGTTAGGCGTATACTTTCCTTGCAAATTCAGTAATGGGCAAAAAAGAGGTGAGGCGCAGAGTGGAGAATGCAGGACAAATACAGTGACAAATAGGTAAAAACTAAAAACTAGTTGCGCATGTCTTGAACATACGTTTGACTGAAACGTGTAGAAGTGAAATCTCGTAAAGGGGAAATTCTGTCCGACAATAGAGCCAGCCATGTCATCAAGAAACTTGCGAAGAGCCTTGTCTCCCCTATGTGTCGCTACTCCTAATTCCAACTTGACAATTGGGAGTAGATGATTGAGGTCTGGATGACAGATGAGAGAGTTCCATCTTTTGTTTACGAGTCGACTTCTCCGAAGAGCTCGGCCATCCAAGCTAAGCAGAATTTTTGTTAGCACCTGGAAGGCAATGGGAGGACAGCCAATTAAACTCAAATACATCAAATCTAAGAATTAAATTATCAGCTACCCAGGCGTACCTCATTTGGAATCTTCTCCATTTTTAATTAAAATACATTGAAATCCAAGTAGGTGAAGCGGAAGGTAAGGCGAAACCAAAGTAGATCTGTCTCTAGGGTTAAGCGTCTCACTCCCGACTAAGGCTAGAAATAGGAACTCATGTCCAATTTTGCCTCCACCCCACTAAAAAGTAGATAAAAAAATAAAAGACTAGAACGAGAAAAAGGTGGAGATGGAGATATTGTTAATCCTCAAGGTCAAGTCTCCAGCTCCGCCAGGTCAGGTAGAAAAGAAATAGGGGTAGGGAGCTCCTGCCTTATCCTCGTCTGGAATAAATGACAGGCAGGGAGGGGAAGTTATTTTTTGCAACAAACTTGAGCTTTTAATTTAATGAGTTGAAGCTGGGGAAGCGATAAGAGAGCATTAACCTCTCTAACAAAATGAATTTCCTTGAAATTCTCTGACCTCCTCCCGCTCCGGTCGAGTGACACGTCGATCGAATGGACTTGCTCTTCTCATTCTATAAACTAACATTGTCACCACAAAAAATTATCCTCAGCGGTCATTTAATGTTCAGGCCATGACAACGCAGAGCGAAGAAAATGCTTGCTTTGTTTACACAATAATTAAAATCACAGCTCAGAACTCTAAAGATTTTCCAAAATTCAGCTCAAAATGTTAGGATGGCCTAATTTGTGAACAAAATTTCCAAATTTTAATTTCCAAAACGTCAAGCATGGCGCTGAAGCCCTGCACTGTTTTTGGGGATTATCCAATGATAGGATTTCTCTCTATTTTCTACGCAGCTACAGATTCCCCACTCGGAATTTGGCAAAAACAGGTAAAGCTTTTATTCTGAAAACCGAAAAGATGGGCTTATCTTTCCCTCGATTCTGTTCTTTTTTTTTAAATCTTTTAATTTCTGAAGGAACGAAGTGGAGAGATCCGACGTGCACTGGATGAAGATAAATCCGCAGCCCTGGAGATTTTTACTGATACAAATATTTATCACACTTACGTCACAGCTCCGTGTCCACCCTTTGCAAGCCTTGGCGTCAAACTTCCCTACCTCACCGTCATAATCAAGAACCTGGATATGAATTTTGCCCTTACTGTCCAAGTACATCAAAAGATCCTCCAACAGCAAAAAAAAAATCAAAATGCTCGGAAGTAGCTTAATTTTTCCATGGTTTTTAGATCCGTGACGAACTTTTGTGCAAGCGACGATTTTTATTTAGCAGTAGCTCAAGAACACAACGTGTAAAATCCCTCTGTGCCAATGTTCCAATTTACCTTGAGAAAGATTGGAATGAGGTCACGCTGGATTTGGCCGGGCTCACGAAGAAAGCATACGGCACAGAATACAAGGAAACAGTCCGCATTCAGATCCATGCAAACTGCAGATTACGCATGGCAAGTATAAAAAAAATTACTACTATTTTTTTTTCTCATTTTTCTGCATTTTATTTTTTATTTTTTTATCTAAACTTTTTTCAGCACTTTTTATTATTTTCGGCACCATTTTTTCTGTTTAAAAATTTACTGATGAAAGTATGCACACGTTCTCATGAAAGCTGTCCGCCACTTCCTTTCTCTAAACACCTTCCAGTCACGAAAAACTGTGCCCATGCACCGAATTCAACAATTTAAAAATAAAAATTTAAAAACCTAGGATCTTATATGCGCCAAATTCAAAAAAATTCAGAGGTTAAGTTAGGAGCGGCTAAACTTATTCCCTCAGGTTGGTAAACTGAACTCCGTGCTTGTAGGATTATTCTTCCCTGTGCCCTCGACTTTGTGCCGACTAGGCGCATGCGCAATTTCCTTCAATTTCGCTCCGGTTTCCCCGCATTCAGCTGGCGCATGCGCAGAATGTGCGCTCACACGAGAATTCTTCCGCGCAGGTTTGCGCAACCCATTGAAGCATGGCTACACTTGTAGAGAATCACTCATGCTTGCGCATGCACTTAAAAATCTCCGCCTTTACTCATGCGCATACGAAATTGTACGTCGATAAACAACGTCCAGGGCTAAAAACCTGCGTTGGTGGATTTAATTCCCAAGATTATAATGAACTTTTTCGGGGATTTTTTACAAATATAATTTTTGGTTCTCAGATTTACTTTTCGGCAGCTCCGCTGGAAACAGCTCAAGCAGTTGAAATGCTAAAGAACATAATGGCGGCGGATGTGGCTGATGGGAAAGGCTCAGGAGGGAAAAAACAAGGTTCTCGGCCTGCCGCCGACAAACTCCCTTCCGTTGCTGCCATTGACTCCTCAACCGAAAGTTGTATTGAGAAAACCTTGAGCTGGCGAGAAAAATTCGCAAAGTTTAAGGTCAAGGCTGCCATTTCTGAAACTGGGAAGGCTGAAATAGAGAATCCAGCTGAGTCCTCACCAGTTTCTGTCAAAAGTTGCCCTAAAATTAATTTCGACGTGGAAGAAGAAATGAGAAAACTAATTGACAGCGAACTCCTGGATTTTGATTTGGAAAAAGAGGCGGATTCCCTCAACGGAAATGAAGCTGAAGAGGATGAGGGTGGCGCAGATTTCGAGAATTCAGAGCATGAAATTTCGACTAGGAGACCGAGCGAGCTGGACATAGCCAAAATCATAGTAGGAAAAATCTTTGATGAAATCCAAGAAGATGACGATTCTGAGCTGAATGAAACTCCGCCTACAGAAAAACCTGAAGGAGAGCCTCTGCTTGCGGAAGTTGATGACGAAACTGATGAAATGAGTGGAATTCGCCCAACTCTGCTACCACGACGAAAATTTAAAGCCGTTTCAGTGGCCAGTGGACACATTGACGAATGGGGAGTCCGAGGCAGAGGAAAGTGAAGGGCCATTGGCTATTATGGCCACTCCGTGGTCAAGTGAAGAGTCTGGGGGCGGGGCTTCAAATACGAATACAGAGGAAGGAGTGGATTCACTTACTCTTCCCTCTGAAGTGGCCATAAGGGACTTGGACGAGCAGCTGCTGGAGCTTGAAGGTGCCCTGGACGGACTCATGGATTCACCAGCACCGAAACTCAAACCAACTCCTTCCACCACCCAACTCTCCCAGAGCCAACCGACGAAAATCAAGGAGATTCGGGATAGGCTTGAGGCAATGCAGCGACACCTGGTGAAATTAGAAGAAACCTTTGACGAAAAAGTTGCTCTTCCCCCTCCTCAAAATGGAAGCGGAAGTGGAGGAGTGAAGGCTCGAGGACCTTCTCCAACGAGTCCTTCAGGGATACTCCGTGGCTCATCCTCAGTTAAAGTTTTGAAGCAAAAACTCAGCGTCCGATTCGCAACGATCCTTGAAGAGGAGGAGCCACTTCATGACCAGCAAGAAATAGCCAGGAGGGCTGAGTCACTGGATTTTGGAAATTATAGTAATTTAAATTCAAAGTCAACGGCCACTATCTGCCTTAACTCAATTCTTTCCCTCGTTGGCTCACTCAGCCTTCCTTCATTTTCCAAATAGCTAAATTAAAATACGGATTTAACTAAAAACATCCCCTTCTAATTTTCGTAATAAAGGCGGGGAACTGCAACCAAATTTTCCTTCACGCCTGCACTATGCCTTTTTCCATTCTCAGAATTTTAAGCCACCTATTTCCTCATTTTAGAATTTTAGTTAAGTAAGAAAAATCTGTAGAAGATGTAAGAATGTTATTATCGTTATTCTTTAACCTGCAAAATATGGTGCAAGTTTTGCAAATTGTAATTTTTGTTGGGAGTACTGTGTATTATTACCCCAGACTCTGATTGTTATAAGCTAATTGTTGAAAGGATATTTACTAATCTATCTTCTTACTTTCTCAATTAATTTGACACACCTGCAGACTGCTAATTGGATTTTAGTACCCGGTTGCACCCAATTATAATTTTATTAACTTCGGTTCTTTCCATATTAATTTGACACATTTCCAGACTAAAGTTAGCATCCTCTGGTCATCTGGTGAAGAAATTAAGGAACCAGTGGTTGGAGCAACAGCGGGGGAGGAATTTATGAAGGCCAAGCCCAAGTGTAACTAATCAAGCAGTTTGCGGAACTAGTACCAACGTCGGCGGAAAGCTCAAAGGTACCCAAATACTTTAATTCTTCCATTGAATTTTACTCTACTTTGAAAGAGGTTTAAAAGAGCTAAGCGATTTCGGCAAGTGCGTCAATTTCAAATTCCACTTGGCGAAAACCTTTTCTTCAGCCAGCAATACTAAAGCGAATTCCGATTAAACCTTTTTTTCACTTATGGACTCAAGTGAATTTCGGCCTAAAAACAGAATGAAAAATGAACGACTCGGCACAGTAACATTACGAAACTGCGGAGTTTCAAAATAGGCTTAAAAATCTGATTTCACCCGAAATCGAATTTTATCTTTCTACGGTTTTAGAAAATTCTGAAATCCCATAAGAATGGACGTTTGAACTTTCCGGTTTTACAGGTCCCTTTTGTGAAATTGTTGAAAATTTTAAACTTCGAAAATCGGTAAATGTCGAAAAATTGATTCTTGCAATAAAGTGAAACCGTCGAAAATTGTCATCTGACTTGGGAATGTTCTGAACTTGAAAATCAGTTTGGAGTCGACACCTACTCCAAATTGCTCACCAAGGTACCTTAGTTTATACCCGTGCCCTTTTTTCGATTTCGATTTTTGGTCGATTTTTGAAGTTTTTAAACTTTTCTCATTTTGAAAAAATCTCAAAACCTTATGCAGTTTAACAATTAAAAATTGGTGATCATAAGGATGATCATCGGTGATCATATATGAATTTTCTGAAATCTGAAGTTTTGGAAAGACATATGAAACGCCTCCTGCGACCCATGGGACACCCCCTAAGACCCATGCGAGTTCTCCTACGACCCTTGGGACATCCCCATTCAAACGTTTAAATTCTGGTTCTCAAGGAATCTTGACCGGCTCCGTCTTACGATGCGGGTTAGGTCACGCCATGTTCTTAGAGCAATCATAAAAATCAAGCAAGTGCGTTCCCCTGAAGAAGTTTTATTTCTTTATGGCATTCATTTCACAAGGGCGAGGAAATATTCAAACTGACAATAGTGAATTTCCACAGGAAACTACTATTTTTATCTGGATTTCAGTGGTGCTTAACATCTACTAGAATTACATTTCTACATTTATCGAGTTTGACTGTAGGTTCCCGCTGGTTTCGACGGTTCTGGCAGGATAAGCCCGCGTTCTAGCCTTGTTCAGCCAGACACGTTTTATAGCAAAGAAAAGAATGAGCTATGCGTTCAAGGTAGCCTTCGAGTGCTGCTTACGTGTTTACTAAGTTTACATCTTACAACGTAAGAAGGAAAATAGCTTTGTCTACAACCGTATCCAAGAAGGTGAGGACGCGAGACAAGTCGAATACATAGACGTTTTGCTTAGCCTTGAGCTCAGTCACGCGGAGGCAAGCCAGAATTCTGCGATGTAGTTTCCAGTCCACTCCTAGTTCCCAGCAGGTTTTGTAGTCTTGTTTCCATTTTCCGATCAAATCAGAGCTCAGTGCACTCAGCTTCCCCCAGATGTAAAAGTTCCCCGTGAACACGACAACAGCCGAAATAAAAAAGAAGAAGACGAGCAGTCGCTCAACGTGGGAAATGGCTCCGGTGGTAGATAGAAATAACAAGAAGGAGCAAGTTATCACACCAAAAGTTTCGTATATCCAGGAGCTCTGTTGCGAACATATCTGAGATCATCTTACATTCCAGTTGGGTCCGCCTGTACGCTTTTACCCTGCTGTCCGGATGGCTCAACAGGCTCGCCGGTGGCAAACCTGGTAATTCCACTTCCTTGTTCCCTGGCCATGCATTACTGAATAAAAAAGAAATCTCGTATTTTAGAAGAGCTTTTCCGAAAAAATCTAGCGCTCTCTAGCTTGCCGGCAGCTTACAGGTTTGCGGCGGTTCGATTGTAGAAAAGTATGAAAGCCCGATAATTTAAAGATGTGCTTCAAATAAATCTGAAATTTGATGGACTTATTTTCGCATGACGTGCTACCGAGGTAAACCTTAAGGTTTTTCACATGGCCAAGGTCAGGCATTGAGCCTGAGTGACCTTCACTGGTAACCAAATGTTAGTAACTTAACGGGTGATCAATAAAAAAAACTACAACCGTAAATTGCGGTTTAAATGTCTCGGTTAATTTTTTTGTAAATTTCAAAGACACCATCGTATTTTACGCTTAATTTTACGTTCGGTAAGGTTCTCCTTCATTTCAGTTCGAGAAACGTCTAGCGTCACCGCTTGATTGAAGTCGACGGTCTCCAAAACAGCTTCGGACGCCTTATGAGTAAAATCTGCTGGAGTGGAAATTCCTGCTATCGCTCATCGTATTTTTTTTAACTTCTGTGGTACCCTACCATGTTTAATTTGCTTAGGGCTTTAAAACTGACCTCCCCAGTTCATTAAAATATTGTGATGCGCAGTGGGGACAGCAGGATAATTTTCTGTTCCAGCAGATTTTACTCCTAACGCGTCCAAAGCGGTTTTGAAGACCGTCGATTTCAGTCAAGCGGCGAGGCTAGACGTTTCCCAAACTGAATTGAAGGGGAACCTTACCAAACGTAAAATTAAGCGTAGAATACGATTGTGCCTTTTTGCAAAAAAAATTAACCTAAGGCATTTAAACCGCAATTTACGGTTGTAGCTTTTTTTATTGATCACCCGTTAAGTCAAAAGTGTCACCTATGGTATAATACGAGAACGAGACCGAGGCTTTTCGATTCATGCATTGTTTGTCCATGACTTTAAGCGTTCTACAAAGTTCACAAAAGGTTAATAACCCACCTCAGACCAATACAAACGTTGGAGGAATTTGTGAGCACTGACTACCTACCATGTTTCTGTTTTTCACGCTAGATAAGCTCTCAGTCACATCAACGACTTATGGTTTAACCCTGGTTTATAGCAACTTTGCACAGTGTTACGAATCGGTTTCAAACCTGCAGGTGCAGAGTCTAGCTTCAGGTAAAAATTTGAAACTTCAACGGAATTATTTTGGAAAACATAAATTCGGTTGCAATTTATGCAAAAATTTAGATTTCTGCTGTAAGTGTTTACGGATTTCAGTTTTCTATATTGCTTTTATTTTTAACCCTTAAATGGCCGGTGATATAATCAATGTATTTGGCGTTGGTTTGTTGACAACTGTCAATGGAATGGCCATTTAAAGGTTAAATAATAGACACTTCTACTTTTTTGCGCGAGAAATTGCTTCTCTAAACCAAGCTTAAAAAATGTTTTGCTGCGAATGTAGAATTCCGCCCTAGCACGTTTTTTAATCGATCAATCAGTCAGCAGTCGCTTAACTCTCAACGGACCCTAAAAAAATGGTCAGCAAACCAGCAAGCCTCGTACGGCGTCGTTAAGGGTAATTCATGGACATGTCCATGGATAGAGCATTCGCATATTTCGTCCGCAGGATATCAGTGGGTATCTGCCCGTGGAAAATCCATCGATTTCAACGGTGAGCAGTCCATTCACCATACACAGAAATTTCGGAAACGCCCAAAATTTATTAAACTTTAGAACATGCTAAAAATTCGTGAAAAAATCATAAAACGCTCGAAATTTGCAAACAGTATTTCAGAAAATGCCCAAAATTTATTAATGTATCAGAAAATGCTCAAAATGGGTGAAAAAATCAGAAGGCGTCCACAACGTATAAATGTTTAAGAAGACATCAAAAGTTGCCTAAGCTTTTCAAAAAATACTTAATATTCATGAAATTCAAAAGAATTGAAGCTATTACGAATTTTTGAAGTCTTCTGAATTTTTCATGCATTCTGAGCATTTTCCGATGCATTACTAGATTTTGAGCATTTTGCAAAGTATTTACGAATTTTGAACGTATTATTATTTTTTCAAGATTTTTTAGCATTTTCTAAAACTTTAATAAGTTTTAGACGTTTCTGGAGTTTCTGCGTAGGGTGCGTAGACTGTGCTCACCTTTGAAGTCGATGGATTGTCTTATGAACAGGTTCCCACTGATATCCTGCAGACAAAATATGCGAATGCTGCCTATCCATGGACATGTCCATGAATTACCCATAACCTATGGCGTCCTTAAACACTATTCAGCCTGCAAGCAGCCTTAGGGGCTGTCCACTAATGACGTCACGGCCTTAGGGGAGGGAGGGGGATCGTGAACTGGTGACAAGCCATGACGGGAGGGGGGAGTAGGCCATGCGATGATGTCATCGAAATTTTTAACGGAATTTAATTATTCTCGCGCAAGGAAAAACCTCGGCTTCCTTTAATCTACAAAGATTAAAAACAAAAGAACCTTTGGTGATTTGAACCAAAGATTGGCGACGAATCACACGGTAGAGAAAGCCATACCGAGCATTCCGTTCGATTTCTTCAGTCCGTCAGTCTTTCTCTCCCTGAAAAATACCTGTCCACTCTGTAAGCAAGTTTTCACCACAAAGAAAGCAATGCTTGCCACCGTAGAATTAACGGCAAAGCAAGCAAACCAGTCTTTTCAGCACAGTTTAGCGCTGCAAATCCACCCGAGGATGAAGCTCCAGGTGATGTAAATGAACAACCAAGCGCTCATGTTGAAGAAGATAAGGATATTTATATTATTGAGAATATCAACGAGTGGATGGTCTGTGTTCGAAGACGTTTAGTTGTCTTCGAGAAACAAAAAGTTCTAAGTTACACTAGGGGGAGGGGGGAGGGTGTGTCCGAATCGTGACATTTGCTGACAAAAGGGGGGAGGGGATCAAAAATTGGCTAAAAAATGATGATGTCATTAGTGGACAGCCCCTTACGAAAGTTTCGAAAGTTCCTATTTTCAAGGCGAACGATTCGATTCGACTTCTGCTCACCTCAATTTGTCCAGAACCTCGTACCATAGGCTGATTAGGATTGTCCCGATGAAGAACAAGGTGAAGAGACGGAGGGTCATGCATACTAGCCCCACTCCGTACACCACGGATATAACGGAGCTTACGAAGACTGTCCACCACTTCCCGTCAGCAAAGCCAAAGTCCGTAGCTGCGTTTTCAACTATGACGTTGTAAGACTCCAAGTAAAACAAAGGCAGGCCCAGCGTTGTCAGTAGCATAACAAGAGATATTATTTCCAGAGCTTCAATAAGCCCCACAATCCTCTTTCCATAGTTTGCATCTTTCTCGTGCTGCTGCTTTGTGTACGTTTTGACGTGCAGCCCTAAAAGTCATGGAAATACAAATGCAGCAGATTGCTTGCTTAGTTCGACTGCATGATGCTTTTCTTTTTTATTTCGTCATGGGAACTTGCGTGCATAACATGACAGTTTAGCTTTACGTGAGGGGCCCAAACATCTTATCAGTGATTCTGAAATACTACTAGATCTTCCAAGAAAAAATCTGGGCACTGGATTCTACATCTTACTCCGCCGACTCAGTGCTCCGTTTCTTGATACGTAAGTTTTACTTACCTTCACAAATAGTGATAGACTTAAATATGCTGTTTATTCTGTTGGGTATTTCCGATTTGAGTCTATAGTATACGAATATCATGTAGAGGCATGCAGTGTTTATCAGCAACAGCCCGATAAAGTAGAGATGGACGCCATAGCGCATGCGCTCCTTGTTTCCCAGCGTTACAGTGACAACGTAGATCAAGTACACCTGGTACCCGGCTTGAATTAAGGAGCTGAGAGCAAACCGCTTTTTGTAGACTCCGCCACAAGTACTTAACACATTATTTTTCTTGTCATACCCAAAGGGCATAGCACCGTATCGTGCTAAAATGTTGCTTAGCTCAGCAATGTAGAAATACAGGGCAGAGAACCACCAAGAAGGCTTGGGCTTACCCTGTTTTCTACCTGGGTTCTTTCGAGTGGGCATCGTAAAGCTAGTATATGAGAAGGCCCGTTCGCCAGAGCCTTATCAAATAGGACGAAGGGCCCTACAGATATGAGGCCAAAAGGAGTAGTACCAAGCTACTTCAGCGTTTCAGCCAACTAAACCGGGAGGAGGAGCAGGAAGAGGAACACGAAAGAGGTAAGAAATACCCGCCCAAACTACAATATTGTACGACTAAATCCTTCTACCAATGCTATTAATTTACAATTTTGCAATTTAATTTACAAAACCATGATAATTTTATTTTTAGATTCATGCAATACTTGTAGAAGCTAGGCTTAGGACCGGAAATTGCTGCTTTCAAGGTTTTTAACCAAAGAAAAGGAGTTCCTGGGATGAAGAAACAGAAATAAGGCAAGAAACGCCCGCCCAAATTTAAATAATTAGTCGGTTAAAAGGCAACGTACAAGGTGAAGGCGGGGCGAGCAGGAAAAGGTGGGATGCCCGGCATCCGCATCCCATGCCGGATCCACATGCCATGCGGAATAATTAATCGCACTGTCATCCCGTGCTCTTATGTTTTTTACTGTATATGATTTCAGGCTCATGGTAGCAAAATCGTTAGAGCAGACATACTGCGCTAGTGGGTATATCATTTTGGGCAACACGCTATTCTGAGAAACCGTGAGCAAGCGATGAACGCATGTGCGCAAGAATCTGAAATTTGGCACAAACTTCCCTGCGCTAGAGATCCCACTAAGTGTCATTAAAAAATTAGCGCACAGCGTGGGGAACTCAGACTCGAACTCACAGACAGCGTACCCCAAATCAAATGTTGCATAAGAGTTTTTTCCTTAAACACTCGAGCAATGGAGAGGAAGCAAGTCACAAATTGGCCTAAATCAGCCTGTTGGATTTGCCCAAACCTTGACCAGCCTGGTAGCAAATTCAAAGTCAACGGCCACTATCTGCCTTAACTCAATTCTTTCCATCGTTGGCTCACTCAGCCTTCCTTCATTTTCCAAATAGCTAAATTTGGATTTAAATATTTCTTTGATTAATAACATCCTTTTCTATATTTTCGTAATGAACCTGGGGAGCTTCAACCACGTTCCCCTCATGCCCCTCACCCTATGCCTTTTTCCATTTTCAGAATTTTAAGCTACCAATTATCTCCTCATCATTTTAGAATTTTATTCAAATGAGAAAAATCTGCTGAAAATTTAAACTGCGAAAAATGAAGATGGAAGCAATAGCAAGTTTCGCAAACGATGAAGATCTGCTGGAATTTTTTTTTGTATACGTAAGCATTGTACGTGATGTTGGGCATGCGCACGTCGATGAACCTGAACGGTCATGATTTCAAAAAACGACTCTTGCATATAACGCCACCAGAATCCCAACTTTCCAAAATCTATGCCGTTTTACCAGAAAATATTTTATTAGAAGCCCCAGTTTCACAGTGATTTGATTCAAATTTATTTCCGTTTTATGTAAAATTTTTTAAGGAAATCTCAAATTAAGGAGAAGGACCCCAGTGAGTCCAGAGGGTAGTAGAGTTGCTTAGGGCGTGGGTGCGGGCATGAGAGATGCACAAGAAATGGTGCACATTTTGAGGCAGAGTAGAATGAAGGCAGTTGTTCCAGTGCAGGTTGCAGCACAGGCCGCATAACAAAGCGCCATGGCTCCAGGACCAGCTTCAGCACAGGATAGAAGCAAGAGAAAGATAACGAGAGGTGCCGCTACAACAATGTTAGAGTGCCTGGAAAAGTTCAAATTAAAGCTTTCACAAGTATGGAATAAAATTAATTTAACTTACATGTTAGATTTTTGTGAGACTTAATATTACGATTTTGTAGAAGACAGGAAGGCTGAGACCGTACTTATTTCAAAATTATTATGAGACGATCTATTTATACAGATTTTCTAAGAAAAAAATTATGATTTTGATTCACGATTCTTCAGAATCCATAAAAGATAAAATCATTG
The DNA here is from genome assembly GCA_019776545.1 of Brachystomella parvula. Taxonomy (NCBI): domain Eukaryota; kingdom Metazoa; phylum Arthropoda; class Collembola; order Poduromorpha; family Brachystomellidae; genus Brachystomella; species Brachystomella parvula. The sequence continues at coordinate 19,063 of JABASM010000565.1, forward strand.
AGTTTGTCACCAGCTTTTGGTGTGGGGATTCGATTCTGCTTGCTTTAACCCTCAACAGACGGGCGAGTTGGTTTTAAGAGAATTTTGAAATAGCCAAGAACTTACTTAGAATAAACTTATATCTTAATTCAAAAGAGGCCTGGACTAAAAATTAACGAAGCAGGATAAAGGTAGCGTATACGCTAGAAGTTAAAGTTAATCAATTCCATATGCAGCAAAAGTTAATTAAAAAAAAAACAATGCGCAAATATCCACCGCTCGGCCCCAGTAAAGAATTTTTTTTGAAGAGTTTCTTTAGGATTTATTTAGGAGGAACGTCATTACTCAACGTCAAAGAAGCATTGGAACCTATCCTCCTTTTATTTTTAAGAGGCTGAAGACAAAGATTTTTAATCAAAATGAAATAGGGAAGCGAATTTTAAAGAAAATGTTCAAAATATTCTAGTAAAATATAAACCCTGAAAATGAACAGGCAACTGTTCAACAACATGGGAAAGAATCTCATCAGAATTTTCTAAAATGGTTGTACGTTTTTAGTTTTCTATGCAGAGATAAGAAAGGTCAAGCCAGGGGTCATTCTTTTTTTGTCTCTCTCTTCACTCTTTGGATTCTGATAAAATAAACAGTGCAAACACTGGTGTACGTAATAGCGCGAGCGGACATTCTGTAATTTTTATAAGTTTTGGACACTTTCTGGAATTTTTATGAATTTTGGATATTTTCTGTAATTTTCATGAATGTTTGATGTTTTCTGTAATTTTTATAAATTTCGGACATTTTGTGCAATTTTTACGATTTTTGAACATTTTCTGTAATTTTTATGAATTTTCAACATTTCCTGTAATTTTTATGAATTTTGAACATTTTCTGTAATTTTTATAGGGTGCATACGGGGTCATACGGGGTGTATATGGGATCATGCGGGGTGTATATGGGGTCATACGAGGTGTATATGGGGTGGTACCGGGTACAGACATACACACATACACACATATGCACATTTGCCCCATAAGAACATACAGGCCAAAAATCGAAATTTTTTAAAAGTTTGCCAATCGCTATAAAATTTCATGGTTGAGAACTAGGGACCCTTGAGTACTCTCACACAAAATTTTAAGTCGATCCGACAAACCGTTGCTGAGAAACTGATGCCAGGTCGGACGGCCGGACAGACTAACACAGGAAATTGCATGAACAGCTCGCGCTATTAATAATCAAACATTTGTCATAAGTTCAGCCTCTTGAAAATAAAAGAAAACTTCTCATTACTCCTCTACTAAAGAATACCCAAGGAATACGTAGACTAAAAGTTTTCAATTTCTATTTAATTCCGAAGGCGTTTTGAGGTTCCTTAAGACCAGGCTGTAAAAATGGAGAAGTTAATTTTAATTTTGGTATTAGCTGTCCTTCCAATGCTTGCAATGGGAACGATTTGCCCGGATAAGGAATCCCGGTGTCCGAGTACGTCGACTTGTTGCCAAACATCGTCGCATGGCTATGGATGCTGCCCTTACGTCAACGGTACCCTCTATTTTCAACTGCAGAAAATTTTTATATCATTCAATTACTCTTTGATTTTAGCAACCTGCTGCTCGGACCATTCCCACTGTTGCCCAAGCCGTAAGGAAACTCAAGACTAAAAATCCAGGAATCGGAACTCAAATTCTTTCTTATACTAGTAAAATTAATGCTCATTTTTTCCTCTAAGATTTGAAGTGCGACGTTGAGAAATCACGCTGCGTTTCTGAGTCCAGCTTCCCTGCACCATTTTCATATCCCATAGACTCTTGGAATAAAATTGGAGAAACGACGGTTCTTAGTAAAGGTAATCCATTTCTAAAATACAGGCATGAAGAATAACGATTCCAATTCGAATTTCCCCCAGTTGAGGTGGAGGTGAAGAAGAAAATTTGTCCAGATGGAGTCCAGAGGTGCCCTGACACATACACTTGCTGTGCATTGAAAAACAATGGAGGTTACGGTTGCTGCCCTGAAAAAGACGGCGTTTGCTGTGCTGGTAAACCTATAAGAACACAAAGACTCAATTTTCAGTGCAGAAAATTCAATTCCTTTAAATGTAATTTTTTTTAATGTAGATGGCGTCCATTGCTGTCCAAAAGGGAGCAACTGCAATTTGGCAAGTGGGCGGTGTGACCG